>PQWD01007322.1:0-27773 GCA_019425675.1 Leucinodes orbonalis | reverse complement strand
ACTATTGATTCTGATTTTGAGTTATAATAGGTCATCCTATAAATACTCACACTAATGAATAAATTTGACCTTCCCCCAGTCCTTTTCACAATTGGTCACACTGTAAGACTCCATCTCTGATTTTCGTACATATTTTGCATTTTGGGGTGAATTAACATCACAAAATAGCAGATTCAAGAAACTGTATTTTACCTTTAGATAATAAATTAACTAGACGCACAATCATGGATCGACCATTTGTTTGTGGTCGTGAAGTCTGCTGCCAACACCAAGGGTCCGGTTCCATCCCCGGCGAGTACAAACATTTGTTGTGATGAACAGTCTGTTGTAATGGTCTGTGTTTCTATGATAATAGTAGTATTTTACAAAAAAAAGTATAAGTATATTTACCCGTTGTTTAGTACCCCACTAATACAGGCTAGAGCGTAACTTGGACTAGATGGCGCTGTGTGAATGTCAGTGGATATTTATTTATTTATGGATATCATCAAATAATGTCTGGCCGCGTTACACATACGTTGACACATGATATACTTATGACATACAGTTATTCAATAAATTTTTGACCTTAAGGCATCTTTTTTTGACATTAAAAGGGTACAAAATCAAGAGCATGAGCATAGTTCAATGTCACTTTGACATGTAGCGTGTGATTATAAATGAAAATTTTGCTGTTTGCTGTACCGGAAAATTATTGCCCATCGTCACAAACTGACGGATGCATAATTTTTATCAGCGTACACTTTTTGAGTTAGACTGTACATCTAGTATTGTTCATCTAAGTTTTAATGCCCCCTTAGGATTACCCCATACTATAAAATGTTGACAGCACGATCTTGGACCCCTCCCACACCTTTTGTTACAATTCACTTTCCCTGCCCCCCCCCCGTAACGTGTGACGTAATTATGGAGATCCCTGATCTGATGAAATACCCTCTGCCTACTTCAGCCAGGGACCTCCGCACGGAACACGTGCCGCAGCCGAGGTCCACCCCGCAGTCGCCAGTTGGTGCGCCCAATGCGTTCCAATCAAGCCGTACGTGATTCCGAATGGTGCCTGATGGTCTCTAACGGCTCGCAGCCCTTTTCAGTCCACAATCTGAAAAATAATTTCAATATAGTAGATGATTGAGCTTATTTCAACGCATAAGGTCATCCAATAGTTGACACCACTAATCGTTGGCGTACTTTTTATGAAAAAAAACACACTGAAATAAACATCTACCAACATTGCACAGATGACGCTAAAATAGCTTGCCCCAAATGAAACAGTTTACTTGTAGTAAAGGCACAGATATTATGAACATAAATACAAAACACTAAACATTTTTTTGTATGTTATATACATATTATTTCTGTGTTCTTTGTGATTTTTTTAATATTTTGTTTGTTAATTGTGATATGTTAACATGTGGTTGGGTTGCGGTTCTTTCTACTATAATTTATAATGTAAAAATATAAAGATGAGGCACCTCGTTGTAAAGTCGTATGACACAGCAGCAATGACCGAAGGCGCGTGCGGTGAGAACTGAACCCTTCGAACAGCGCACTCACAACCTGAAAAAAATTTTCAATATAGTAGATGAATGAGTCTGTTTCAACGCATAAGGCAATCCAATAGTTGACACCACTAATCGTTGGCGTACTTTTATGAACTGTCAAAAAGGAACATTTTCATATTTTTTGCATGGGTTTAGTGTTATGTGACGTCATTTTTCACTATCATCAATTGACCTTATATTTTTTGGTTTCCGCGCATTTAAAAATACAATATTGCAAATAAACAAAAGTAATCAATGAAACGACGTATAAAATAAGGTGCGCTTTTATAAAGATAAGGTTTGGTATTTTATTGCGGATGGTGGAAACTACCGGATTTAATTAATACACTTTCATGGTTTGTTATGTTAATTTTAATAAGTGGTGACGACTGGGATTTTTTCTAAGTGAAATCCCATTGGTCACCTTGGGGTGTCATTTGGGAATTTTAAAAAATCCCTGGAGGAGACAAAGCTAGGGGTGACGAGCGGGAACGACCGCTTCAGAGGGCATGTTACGCGGTCGGTCTCGACTACAATTTCATGATTATCATTAACACAAAAACAATTTGCATTAGACCCTCGTGGTGGGTTACAACCCAAAGCACCCATAGCTAGACTATGTATATTTTCATAGGTATTAATGTATTTCGTGTATTGTATTGTTTTTGTTGTCGAAAATGTTTCTTTCTTTGCTGTACCAATAGCACTGTGTCCTAGAATTAAATGTTTTAGTCTTGCTTTAAACAATGTTCAAATCAAAACTAACCTTTCAGCGTGAACATAGGCGAAGTAAGTCTTCTTAAATCCCAACCCCTAATGAGGCCATCGGAACCGGCGGTCGCCAGCGCATGCGTCTCGATTTTACTCCAATCGCAGGATAACACCTACGATACCAATAGTTTGTTTATAGTTAGAGACACAGATCGAAATGAGAAACCACTTGATTATCGTCTATTACCTATTATTATATGTAATAACATATCAATCGGTGTGTCTGTTTGTAATATTAAAATAACCATTTTTTCCTCATGCATATGAATATACGGTACAAACGACAAACAAACCATTTTTAAAATGTTTGTCTGTCTGTCTGTTTGTTCTGGGTAATCTCAGAAACAGCTAGGCCGATTTGATCAGGGCTTTTTTTGACGGGTAGCTGATGTGATAAGGAAAAACTACTTTTATTTAAACTACTTTTAGTTTAAAAATACTTATTTTAGATAAATGAAGCAATGTATAACCGCACGGCAGCCGCGCGACGCGTCCTCTGCGCATATCTTTTAGATTATGTTTTACTGCGGGAGAATATAATCTTTTACCGCGGGGGAACAGCTAGTATTTATGAAACGAATAATTTATTCTCAGATTTTATTCAAACAGCGCCATCTAGTGAAAAAATTGCAACGAGTTTGAGATGACATTTATGATGAATTGAAGGACTAATATGGATACTAACTGAGAGATCTACTTAGCTACTTCTTTTATTGGGTCAATTCCTAGCCCTTACGCACTTAAATACCTATCATGTAATTAAAAAGATAAAAGATCCTAAGAATAGTTTGAGGTAAGTACCTCAAACTATTACCCAAAACTGAGTTTATGACATTTAAGTTAATGTCATAAACTCAGTTTTATTAAAATTTCTTTATGATCCCATTTAGGGTGATCAAACTGCCCACGCACGATTAGGCTCAACATATTTTTTTGGTAATTCCAAAAAAATCTCAGTTAAAAGCAAATAAACTTCTTCAACTAGCATTTCTCTATCTGGGTAGTAGATTATTTGAAGCTAGTCATAAAGTGATATTTTGTTTCCCAAAAACTTAATTTAAAAGCAATAAATTACCCATAAAATCTTAACCCTTTGACCGCCAGACACAATAGATTTCCTATTGTGTCTGGATTACCGGCGTTCAATGGGTTAATAAGCGTTAAATATATATACCTCAGCATCATGCGCCTTGATCACGGCAGCAGGTCTTGCAGATTCAGTACAAGTCCACAATTTAAGATGGCCGTCCCCCGACACGGAGGCAAAAGTTGTCGGCGAGTGCGGTGAAAACGCCGCCGTATACACCAGCTGAGAGTGACCCGCGAACGTGCTTAGACACGCCTCCGACTCGGGGTCCCACTATAATGGTCACACAAATACATGTAAAATTAAGAAATATTTTTATTTATTCATTTTGGTTCACCAGCATTTGTTACAAAATATGAACTTAACTATCTTACTTATAAATTTGATTCTAAATGTAACAATCATTAAAGGTAAACACATCATGCAAAAGAAGAAAGACTTTTTACCACTGAATTATAATTTAAACATATAAATAATGATAATAATAAAAGACGTGACGACCCCATCGTCCGCTGGTGGTATTAGCTTTATGCTAGTATCATCGGTGCAATCAGTCTCCGTTCGGGCAGCTTGTGGCGAGCTGATGGTGTGTGGCGCGCGCCTCGTTCCCGTGCTCCGGGGAACTCTCTGGTCTTCGCCTTCGTCTCACCATTGGTGGGCGAAGTGGACCCCATGAGGACCAGATCCCCACCTCCCGCTTGCCTTCATTGGCCGTCGGGAGTGAGTCGCTAGACCTATATGCTCGGGGGTGGAAGTGTTTAATGGCGTAATAGCGAGGAAACCCGCTCCGAGTGACTTGCGTAGTTACTCGCGATGGTGAAATCGGTGCCGCAACTCTCGACACCCCTAGCCATCCTTAAGCCATCTTCATATTAATATATACTATGTGGACATCATTATAACAGAATCAAAACTAGGAAAAATCGCACAAAGTAATTATACTACATGGTATTCCCATCCATGGGATATAAACTTGATAAAAACATAATAAAAGATAGATAAAAACAAGATATGGCATGGCAAGGTCTATCGGTCCAGTCTGCTATACTAGGATGGTAGTCACACCCAACAATCCATACTGGGCCCGCATGGTAGCCTTAACTCCCCATATCCATACTGTATGGGAAGCCCTATCCCTACACTATATAGGCTGCACGCCACTGCACAGAGGTTATGAGTAAAAATTATATATTATATATATATATATATATAGATATATATATTATATATATATAATAATGTATTATATTATTTATAAGAAATTATAGATCTATTTATATTAGAGATCTATTTTCCGGGTTGTCTGGACGCACAGGGTATGCACAGCTTATTTACATATGGAGTTCACGCCACTGATAGGCTAATGTTGATAATGGGCTGTTAAATTTGGGTATAAGACCTAACATCGTCTCGGGTGACAGGCGCAGAGCAGTGTTAACGGAAAATGACTAACTACTGTAAACATCCTTCCACACTGCTTCTGTCACGGTGACGTATCGCTGCCCGTCCCGTTCACTTATGACACAAAAAAGTTAATAAATAATAACTAATACACAGACATTCACACAGCGCCATCTAGCCCCAAGTTAAGAGTGAAACCTGTGTTATGTGTACTAAACAACGGATAAACAAACTTATATACATTCTTTTTTGTAAATACATATTATACATTGAAAACACCCAGACCTTTAGAGACATGTTCATGCACACAAATTTTTGTATTGCCCAGGGATCGACCCGAAACCCTTGGTGTTGCAGCCGACGTCTCGACCGCTACACTAAATGGCTACAACAAAAGAGTTACACTCACAAGTTTGATAGTAGTATCATGTTCATGCACACAAATGTTTGTACTGCCCGGGGATCGAAGCCGGAACCCTTGGCGTTGCAGCCGACGTCTCAACCGCTACAACAAATGGCTGCAACATACGAGTTGAACTCACAAGTTTGATAGTGGTGTCCCAGCTGGCGCTAAGTAGCGCGTCCCTTGGCCAGTCCACGGAACAAACTTCGGCGGCGTGAGCGCGCACTACACGAGACGCGCCGAGGCAACCGGCGCGCCATATCACCACTGCACCATCGCCTGCGCCGCATGCAGCGAATCCTTCTCTACTGCCCGACCACGTCTGCAATTACCAATATGGTTTTCTTATTTAAGATGCCATATATATGCAATAGCATATCCCCTATAGCAAACGAGAAATGGAAAGAAAGAAATAATTTAATATTTTTAAACATTGCAACACAAACAGAACAAAATAAAATAAAATAGAAAATATAAATAAAATATGTAAACAAAATCACACCTCTGTGCTAATGGTAGACATTCATGATCATCATCAGCTCATTAAGCACCGAGGGGCACAAGCCTACCCGTATAGGGTGTATAGGCCTTAGTCGTTAACGCGGGCTCAGTGCGGATTGGACGACTTCACGCACAACCTTTGAATCTCTTCGCAGGCGTGCGCAGGTTTCCACAGGATGTTTTCCTTCACTGTAAGAGCGTTGGATAACGTACATATAATTTCGAAAATTCGAAAACACATTGGTACGTGGCGGTATTTGAACTGCGCCCTCCCGGTCGGAAGGCAACAGTCCACACCATTTAGCCATGGTGGTCATTATTTGTATCCTCAGATAAACAATAAACTATACGCACAACCTCACTCAAAAAGGGTCCGCGGCAAAATTCTGCCCGTCGCGTCAGTTGGGCAGAGTTTTCATTCATTATCACGTCTCTCGTGTACGTGCTCGTAACGTGTCGTAAATATTTGTGTGCTTGTGCGTTTGATTTTGTACCCTTTGAACGACGCGTTAAGGTCAAAATTCAAATTAATAATTTAAGTTCTATTTATAACTATATGTATGTGTCAAGCATCTCGAAAACTTTATGGTTGATATTTCTTCGTGATTGTGCAATTAGTTAGTTTATTGCTTATCGAAGGTATAATCCTATAATTGTACTTTAATATTGTTTCAAATATAAATTAACAAATGAAATTATAATATGTAGAACTACCCAATCGTGCTATTCGCAAGCTTTGTTATTTATTATGTAGAAGACTTGATACTGAGTCGTCTAAGTAGGTACTACCACCGTGCTGTAAATCGGTGTGTTCTGCATGTTTGTGTTTCGGGATGCGAGCATTGTAATTAGTACAATTACCGGGTTTAAGCGAACTAGCATCTCTCGTCTTGATTGAATCGCACAGTTCAGTTTGGCGGAAAATAATTATCTTCCGTTATGGATTACTTTCAACACAGCATTTGTTATGGTCAGGTGTATCTTTTACCACCATTTGAGAAAACTGACCATCCTATTCATTATTCACATGAACCCTTAATCAGATATATCACTTCCAATTTTTTCATTGCTTCTCACCTGTATGCCAAAGGCATAAGGTTCAAAATGACGTGGGATCCATATTTCCATTGTCCAATTGAGGATTAAAAAGGCTACAAAACAACATCAAACCAGAGTCATACTCGTTTCAAATCAGTTATTTGTATAACACTTAAGTCAATTGTCTATAAATAAAACGCACACCGACCATCCTATTAAGTGCTGAGGGAAGCAAGTTCAAACACGTAACCGCATTTCCAGGGCTTCAACATATTGTTGTACAGAACAGATTAAAAGAGATTATAATTAGCCTGACATTCACCTGAAAAATGGCAATTGAATACATGTATGTAAAATGTAATATGTAAAACATTTAACAACCCCTGAATATAAGAAATTTTGTTGTATGTTCCTCGGATTCTCTTCTTCTTAGTCGTGCACTCTTGACAGAGTGGTTGTGGCTGTTGATGGAAGGGGTGCGTCTCGCCGTCGCCATTATTCCAGGGCAGCCGCACGACGTGAGATGTTTCTCCACATTTGCCGACTCATAGCGTTGCGAGTACATTGTACTGCGGTCAGCCGCGTAGTCGTTCTGATGAGGTCAATCCAGCGAGTGGGTGACCGGCCTCGAAATCTCTTGCCTTCTGTGTGGCCTTGCACTACAAGCCTCTCAATCGAGTCCTCATTTCTAGAGATATGTCCAAAGAACCTCAGTATTCGTAATTGCACAATCGACGATAACCTGTTTCGTATTTGAAGTTCTTTGAGTATAGAAAAATTAGTGCGAAACGCCGTCCAAGGTATTCTTAACATGCGCCTCCAACACCACATCTCCAGAACGTCAATTTTTCGTCGGTCTTGCAGTCTAATAGACCAGGTTTCAGCTGCATACAGAAAGATTGGAAAAACAAGGCATTCCAATAGTCGAACCTTAGTGTTTTTGGTGATTCGCCTGTCCCTCCAAATCTTTCCAAGACGCTCAACTGCCGATCTCGTAATGGCACAGCGGCGTTTTATCTCGTCTTCGCATCCTCCGACATTGGAGATAGTAGAACCGAGGTATGTGTAGGTTTTGAAACCTACACATACCTCGGTTACTACTATCTCCAAACCTCGATTTTAAAGAAGAAAATACAAATTTATGTATTACCTATAATTATTATTTTATATTGAAATTGGGTGGAATTGGAATCAAGTACTAATTGGAGATTTTCAAATAAAGATATATGAACACATTACAGTCTTTGCTCACTCCCTCTGCAACTTTTTAAATCTAAAGCATGTATTTCAGATCTTTAATCTGTTTGGGCCTGGATGGTGGGAAAAGATATAATGACATAAAAAAGGCATGTGCCCTGCAGTGGGACAATATAAGTTGATAATGATGATGATGATGAGTAGTCACAACTTCCCTCACATATCGGTTTCTACATCTGCAATCAGTCTGGTTCAGACTTATTGAAGAAGTAGAAAAGAAATCTAAATATACATAGATAAGAGTGAGGTAATAACATATGGCAATATAATAAGACTGAAACTGGCAGAAAAATTCTAGCAGGAAAAATGTGATGGCCAAGGATGAAAAAAGACTTGGTCCCAATCATCCTTTATGACTTCATTTATGTGTTTTGTCTGCAACATGGAAATCTTTAGATTTTTTATCATATTTATAAATACAGCATTTTTGAGGCCTTTTTATGGCCATAGCCATCGGGTATTTTTCAGCTACAAATTTTCTGCCAGTTTAAGCATCATAGCGATACAAAAGTCATACCACATCAAACAGTCCATCACTCCACTCCAGTTTTTGTAGCTCCAGCAGTGTGGTGCCATCGGGTGCTAGTTCCAGGAAGAACAGTGTTCCCCCACCTGCAAGCCCGTAGTACTGGCTTGTGGCAACGGCCAAGGCATCTGGCCTTGTAGGTGAAAACCTTACACTATAGCCATGCCTGCCTGGAGTGAGGAATGTTGGCATCTTGAGTGTGTAGCTGTAATAAGATTTTATTCATTATTTGGAAATTTAAATACAAGTGAACTTATATTTACTAGTTAATTTAATCAAATGATCAGCCATCTTACAAAAATATGTTTTCTATTGTTTTTACTGCACAACATTTGAGCAGTTAAAAAATATGTTACAGAGAGATCATTAGAAAAAAAAAGCAAGACATACACACAGGACAATCTAGTAGGAAACTAAGAAGGAAAGAAAATGTTTTATTAATATTAATTCATAGTATCTAAATGTTCAAATAACTTAACTTTAGATAAATACAAATAAGGTTCCCAATATGCCATAACTATTTTATATATTAGTCATGGCACTATAGTTTATATTTGAGAGTACCTATAAATTATAGATAGAAAGACATACAAAAATGAACAGACTTGATCAATACATCTAAATGTATATAGGTACTGAATTTAGAACCTAAGTTGTTCAGCCACAACTACTTACAAATAACTAAATAAATATAAATAAATATAAATATCCACCGACATTCACACAGCGCCATCTAGTCCCAAGTTAAGCATGAAGCATGTATTATGGGTACTAAACAACGGATAAATATACTTATATACATTTTTTTTTGTAAATACATACATATTATACATAGAAAACACCCAGACCATTACAAACAGACATGTTCATGCACACAAATGTTTGTACTGCCGGGAATCGAACCCGGAACCCTTGGTGTTGCAGCCGACCTCTCAACCGCAACACCAAATGGGTCGTCAAAAAACTTTTGGTTGTTTTAAATAAAACCAAATTTATATTCATTCATAATATTTAATGGGACCAAGTGCACTGTGCTTTGACATGCTTGTTTGTATTAGTATTCATGTTTTTTTTTTATATGACATATTTGCAAAACACAACTATTTTGGTATTTAATGTGTTGTTTAGAACCCATCTTACACCATCCGTAGTCATGGCCCCACTTGTAACCACTGTATTAATGTCTATAGATATTTATTTACTATTGACTGTTTTTCTGAAGTACGAACAATACAATAGACTAATCAAAGAAGCGATCTGTAGGACTATGTTTAGCAATTTTTAAAATATTGATTTTTATTTGTCACCCCTACACAAGTATAAAATTAACCATTGAAAAAGCTGTTTCTTTTTGTTTTAACTTCTAAATTTGTATCACAATATGCAATTTATTTGGCATGAACTTGCATAATATGCATAAAATGATAACAAATTTGCGCTCTCTCCTTTCTCTACACTAACATAACATATGTGTCTAGAATCAATAAGTATTACTTAATTCATTATGAAGATGAAGGTGTATTGTGTGATTGAAAAGTATTTATTTGAGTACTTTATAGATACTTTTAACAACATATTTGTCGATCATAACGAACTAAAGCTATATTTTGCTTAATGTGTCAGGGTCAATTAATGACTTAAAAATCATGGAGTCAATACTCACAAGATAAACCAATTACGATTAATATAAATAAATTTGGCAATAAAAACTACACAAACTCGATACAGAAATACAATAGTGAATGAAACAACTTACACATTAAGTAATCCACAATAGATCACATTACTCAGATCATATTTATATCAAACATATTACGATTGAATAATTTTACAAAAACAACAAATGCTTCAAAATTTTAGTAATTTTGCAAAAGATTAACCTAACTTTCTTTCTAAGTTGTCAGTGTCATTTCCCAAAAGTCAAATTTCATGTCAAAATCAAGGAAGGGGTAAGGTCAAAATCCATTTCTTGAAATAGAACAAAACGCATTGGTTAGTGTTGTGACATCACATCGATTTTGATGCGCGTATATTTAAAATCCAATTAGCACGCCTACGAACGTAATCCAATTAGGACGTTATTCTAATTCCAATGAAACCCTAGATGTCGTTACTATATAAGATACATTTGCTCACAACATTCATTTCTGGTGATCGCTTTAAAGAATCACACTGAGTTTTCTCTCCGTTAACTTTAAGCCCCATTGACCTACTTCCACAAAATTAACTTTTTTTGTTCCCGTTTGTATACATCAATCAAAATGTTGGATTACCTGTCTCTTGCATTTGTAGTCGCTGTAAAAGTATTTAAAAAAACTACACCCAACGGAAAAGTCACTGTTTACCTTGGCAAACGCGACTTCATTGATCATATAGATTACTGCGATCCAGTTGATGGCGTTGTTGTGGTGGATACCGAATACCTGAAAGGAAGAAAAGTTTACAGCCAGGTATTTTAAGTGAAGTGTTAATGTGAAGTTATAATGAAAGTGTGCAGTGAGTGCCCGAATGGATTTAACGATATTTTTTCTTTCCTAGCTTGTGACAACCTACCGCTATGGTAGAGAAGAAGATGAAGTTATGGGAGTCAAGTTTTCTAAGGAAATGGTCATCGGCCAAGATCAAGTCGTGCCGATGGTCAATTCCAAAATGGAATTGACACCGGTGCAAGAAAAGCTGCTCAAGAAACTTGGACCCAATGCCTATCCCTTTACCTTTAAACTTTCCAGAAATGGCCCTAGCTCGGTAATATTTCCGCTACATTTATTCAAGTTCAATAAAAATAAAAGATCAAAACTTTTACATATCATATTATAGGTTACTCTGCAACCTTCCGAAGAAGATCAGGGAAAACCTATGGGAGTTGAATACTGTGTTCGAACCTACGTGGCTGAGAATGAAGATCAAAAGAGTCATAAGAGAAGCTCAGTGACTCTTGCTATCAAAAAGGTAACGCCACTATACCGAGCGTAGTGATATTTTAGTCTAATAAGAATCTAGCTAGAATTAAAACTCATCTATTTTCTATTAAACAGTTACAACATGCTCCTGCATCTCGCGGACGTCGTCTTCCAAGCTCACTTGTCAGCAAAGGATTTACCTTTAGCAACGGAAAGATCAATTTGGAAGTAACATTGGATCGTGAGATTTACTATCATGGAGAGAAGATTGCTGCAAACGTCATCGTTTCTAATAACTCGCGTAAAGCAGTCCGTAACATCCGTTGCATGGTGGTGCAGCATGTTGAGATCACAATGATTAATTCCCAATTTAGCCGCCATGTAGCATCTTTGGAGAGCCGTGAAGGTTGCCCAATCACTCCTGGAGCAAGTCTTTCAAAGACTTTCTACTTGGTACCATTGGCTCGTAGCAACAAGGACATTCGAGGTATGTAATCAAATTAAAAAATAAAACTTGTATTGAATTTAAAGTACTATTGATGCTATGTAGACATGAGTTTATTCAGTATTTTAAAAATCTAGAACTAATTTGTATTAGGAATATCAAGTAATAAAAACCAAATATTTGTCTATTCGTCAGGCGTCGCTTTGGATGGCCACCTTAAAGAAGATGATGTAAATTTGGCGAGCTCTACTTTGGTCGCTGAAGGGAAATGCCCCGCCGACGCAATCGGTATTGTGGTTTCATACTCCGTGCGAGTGAAGCTCAACTGCGGTACTCTTGGTGGAGAGCTTGTGACTGATGTTCCATTCAAACTGCTCCATCCCGCGGAAGGTATGAAAAATAATTTGAATACAGTTCAATTTAAAATGAAATTTACTTGCGACATAGTTCACACAACCGATGGTTGATTGGACGGAACGGTTCTTGAGTTGCATGCACATAATGTGAAAAGAGGCATTGCTGACCTGCAAACAGATGGACCGATGACCTGGTTTAAGTGCCGGGTTACAAGTGGATGTCGACGAAGTCATTAGGATAAACCGTTGTTCAATAATAATATTTAAGGCTGTAAGATGATGATGATGATAAATTGGATCAAGTTAGTTGAACTAACTAATGTCAATATATCATTATAGGTACCGTTGAACGCCAACGCTTCAACGCCATGAAGAAGATGCAATCAATTGAAAGACATCGCTACGAGAACTCGCTCTACACCAACGAGGAAGAGGATAACATTGTTTTTGAAGACTTCGCTCGTCTCAGGATGAACGAACCTGAATAAATGTGTATAATTATTCTAAAAAAATAAGAATAATACATTACGAAAATGTAAAAAAAATGTAATCAAGCAAGCAATGCGGAACTAATAACCTTTTTCTTTCCTGATTCCGTAAAAACACTCTTTCACTTTTATAATTTAATTTAATAATTATATAAATATCTACATACTTATCTTAATTTTATCTCATTCATATTATTCCTAATAATTTATTAATCCCTAATCATTTATAGGGAGATTTGTAAAATAGAATTTCATTAACCTGATACCCTTCTGAATAATATTTTTACTTACCCAATATCGCCTATGTATGAAATTGTAATCGCTTATAAATACACTATCTCCACCAGATCCACGTGTTTAATTCACTTCACCTTGATTGATATGTATCAAAATGCACAGAAGTTGTTACCTCTACGAGCAGTGCATTACTGACATCATCATAAACAGAAAGTCTGTGAAGTCACATATTTTGCATACGCTATTGTGTCATATTAAAGGGTACGTTTCCTTGTATTGTACGATTCACGAAAGAAGACTATGCGCAGAAGTTATTTTTAGGTCCTATTGGGGGTACGGCAGAGGGGCGGGAGTAATACTGTAAGAGCGGGGCAACGCCATTGGTCGGCGCGCGTCTGAGGACAAGGTTGCTCTATCGCTATTCGTCTATATTAAATTTGGCGCGCTGACAGTACTCTAGGATACAGTCGGAAGGAAAACTGTTTCGTTGCATTTTATTATTTATTGTTAATTTTTTTTTTGTTTGCTGAGCCATTTATTGTAATTTTCTAATGTATGTTGCTTCGAAAAGCCAGGCGAGAAGGATGATATACGAGTTTAAATATATTTTGTAAGTAGATTGTTGGCAAGGTTTTTGCAAGTCTTGCAACTATGTTGAGAAAATTAAATCAATATACCACCTTTAATGAATCTATAACAGACATAATAAATAAAAATATCGGATTAATTTGAATAGAAAAACAGACATTAGCTATATTTTGAAATACTTGTCGGTTCTTTGCTGATTATATTATCCCATGATTATTTGTTATATTTCTTACATGATTGATTATTATTTTTTATGAAGAAAAATATTGTTTCACTATCATTAAATATTAATTTCCTTTTACGCTTAAGAAATACTCTATACATAAAATTTTGATAGAACATGGTCATAATGTTCTCCGTCTCCCACCTTACATCCGGATTTAAATCTATAGAAATGGCTTGGGCCTCCGTAAAAAGTTATGTAAGTAGCAAAAACGTTAAGTGGGATATAAGCTGCGTAATTAATTTTATAAAAGATAAAGTTAATCTAATGGGGCCACACGAATGGAAAAAACTATGTGACAAAGTAAAATGCATAGAAGAAAATTACATAAAAAGTGATCACATCGTGGATGAGATGACGGAAGAATTAATCATCCGAGTGGAAGATTCTTCGTTGTCAGATTTTTCTGATCTTGAAGTATCTGAAGATGATGATTTTAGTGCAGAACCAGGCCCCAGTACCTCAAAA
This sequence comes from Leucinodes orbonalis, assembly GCA_019425675.1. NCBI lineage: Eukaryota > Metazoa > Arthropoda > Insecta > Lepidoptera > Crambidae > Leucinodes > Leucinodes orbonalis. The sequence continues at coordinate 13,543 of PQWD01007322.1, read as the reverse complement.
TCATCGAATCCTGCAACTTCCACGATAGAGGGAATCATGCAATTCGAGGACAGCGATTAAATTTACTATACTTAGTAAAAAAATTTTTTTTGAGGCTGAATTATGTTTAATTAAATAGGTATCTTTTAATCCTGAACATTTTATAATATAATTTGATTATATGAGTTCATTAAAATAAAAATATTATTTTGATGTAAGTATTTTGTTCATTAGTGTACATGCGCAGACGGCCGCCATTTTTGGTCTTCTTTGGTGAATCGTACTATACCGCCCCTTAAGTTTTTTTGCTCTTGCGACCCTTTTGTCGATTTATTCTTAAGAAAATTATGCAAATCAACTAATGGTTTAAACTTTTGACCTTTGATGACCAAATCGCTGGTCATCAAAATATGACCACATTTGTATTTTTTTAAAATTGACAAATCGCTTAAGCCAATCCATATTTCAAAATAATCTCGCTGCCTGCTACTTTTTCTACTTAATGAACGCAATTATCTTATTCATTAATTTATCTTATTTCCACAGTTATAATTAATGTAATATATTGTATAATATTGGTTGGTAGGTACCTACCTAATTATATCAAAAGTATTATAAATTGTAAGGTTTATTCAATCATCAAGAAAAAGCACAGAATATAACATCATTTAAAACAATGGAGTTAAAGAATCGATAAAATAGGGATGTTCTCCGGAAGCTGCTACCTTGCTCAATTTTTTTTTATTCATGGTGAGCTTGCTCTTGAGCACAGACTATCCTTGTGAAAGAGACGTGCTCTAAGATGGAGCAAGCTTGCCCTGTAAAAAGTAAACTTACCCGTAAACTTTAAAGCCTATTCACTCGTTTTTTAAATGCCACAATACCAAATCCCACTTACTTTTGAACCCATTTCGATAAATGACAATTTTAAAACATTCAGATGTTGATGGCACTTGGCCAATTTTGTTAATTTCCGTGCAAACGAAACGCATTAAAATAATGTTACTTCACTTTACTCATTTCAGAATAGCAATTTTTATTTTAGACCATTGCTAGAAAAACTAACCAATATAGGCGAAAAAATCATTCACGTCTGCTTGTATCAACTGCATAAATTCTCGTTTAATCATGACCGGTTTCGAAGTAAATAGAACTGCGAGGGACCGGTGTTCCTAACTGAAAGTGGTAGGTTGATAAAAGTAAGAAAAGGTTTTATTTATTAGGACAACCAACAAAATAAACACTGGTACAAACAACAAGAAATCAGAGAAAGTTATAAAATAAGCCTATGCTATCGTCATAATCTATAGTTCTTAGCTAGTAGGAACTTACCTTTTAAGTATAGTAAGCTATATTTCGGGAGCTATATATCAACCCATTGCATGGCACATGCCTTCCTGTACAGCATAGCTTCGAGAAGAGTACCTACCGATGGGTATATGGAACTTTTTCCTTTTATCATCGAACGACTCGACGCCGAGCTAGGTTCCATCCATACCACCTGAAATGTTTTTATTGCAAAACCGCCCGTTGCCAGCGATCGTTCCTTTCTCGTGCGTGCAAATTATGGCACAATGTGTATGTCAGTGGATATTCATTTATTAATTTAAATCTATGATATCACCTCCCATGGAAACTGAACTACGAAGGATCAACCATTGAAAAGTAAGCATGGGGTGGGGAGGGAGGGGGAGTTTAGGCCTGCAATTGATTTTTTGCAAAACCAATTACTCTTTTAGCTATGCGAAAACCTGGATTCTCAAAAACCACATGTAATAACAACCTAAGATAAAAGATAAAACAAGCACCACAGATAAAAAAAAGAATTTCCCAGGATCGAATATAACCGGTCAAACAAGTTTTGCAACGTGGACAATGGACTAGGAAGACGCGATATCCTCACCCTTTGTCTATTATGGACAAGGGATAAGAAAGTAATGTCCTACGGTCCTATTAATCTCTGATGCAAAATATTAAATGCCCTTAAACCGGTTTTTGCAGTTTTGTCAAAGGCCAGTTGCTTAATCAGTGACCCTATAAAAGACGATTCTTGGGAACTCTTTGAAGTAAGAAAAAAATATTGTTCTCTTTATTGTTTAGGGCTGAGAAATTATATGGCTAATGACATAATCTATATATACAATTTCAAAAAGTTTATAAATTATTTTAAGACTTTTACCCATTAATAAAATGTTATGTCACGCACGACTTAATAAAATTACAGCATCATTTCTCATTATTAAATGAAAATAGCAGATAAAAATCATATGAAAGATTTAGGTTAGGACGCTAACGGATAGGTACTTATCATCAGCTTACTTATATAATACCAATGCAGGCACAGGCCCTATAGTCATGGGGAGATTGGGCTGTAACCCACCACACAGGCATAATGCGAATTGGTGGGTTTGTATGACTATCATCCTAAGATTGTAGCCGACACCGACGTTTTAGCGTGACATTTTAACATAGCATCATCTTTCATTTCTAGAACTCAGGTGATTCAGCCTGCGATTTCCTAATCAAAGTGGAAAAAATGGCACACAGCGACTTTTTCCTATCGCCGGCGGCATTCGAACCCAAGACCCCCGGATCACGAAGCGGTATCAATCCAACGCTATGCCCAATGGACCATTAAGGCAATAGATCGGATACTCAGATTCCTAGAATCCCCAATTCGATATTTTCCACCATCCGCAATGAAATATCAAACCTTATTTTTATAAAAGCGCACCTTATTTTATATTTCGTCTCGTCGTTTTGTTTATTTGCAATATTGTATTTTTAAATACACTGAAACCAATAAATATTAGGTAAATTGATGATAGTGAGCAATGACGTCAGATATCAATAATCTCATACAAAATTTAAGGAAACGTTCCTTTTTGATAAGTGGTGTCAAATACCCTATTCCTGTAAGACCATGGCCTTCTTCTTAGCGTATCGATAGCAAAAACATAATCAAACCGTAAAAGCCCAAAAGCTAGCTGCGGTGACAGCATTGTGTGCAGCCGCCATTAAATCCTGCAAATCGTCATGACGTCAGACCCATGGTGCAATTGGTTGAGATGTCGGCTCTTGCATCCCGTGCATTAACATGACTGTTTGTATTGGTATAATATTTTCTAAAATATGTCTGAATTTACAAAACAATATGTATATAAGTATGTTAAGCCGTTGTTAAGTACCCATAATGCAGGCTAAATGGTTAGTTTGGAATTAAATTGCGTGAATGTCCATGGATAATTATTAATTATATTCATCATTTTTTTGGTACAGTACAAATATAAATATACCAAATTGCATCATCATGCAGTTAGTTCTCAAGCATCGGAACCGGTCAGGCGACTATTTGGACAATGGACCCGGAAGACACCAGTGTCCTTGGGCCCTTTGTCTAGGCATAAGGGCCCAAACCAGTTCGACCGCTTCCGTGTGGGAAAGGACAGTACGAATGACCCCTTATTTGTATGCGCTTTGCAAAACTTTCGTCGGTGACACACAGCTGTTGCGTGTGTTGAGCAATTTAAAGCTCACATAAAGATAAAGATAAAAAATACTTTATTGCACGTAAGAAAAACACATCATACAACATAGGCAACCATATTGCTTAGGTAGCAATTTCTCCCAGGAAACCTTTGGGTGAAAGGACATTATCAGTATGTATCATCATATCACATAGTACGAATGTATCTTACTAGCTTTAAGTGTTTTAAGTATCTATTTACGACGGCTTTGATTTTTATCATTGTACATAAAAATTTTTTAAAATGTAGGTAATATTACTTGGATCAATATTTCCTATAAATAAAAAAATATAAAAATATCGATATTGATCGCTTTCAACATAATTTGATGAAATTCTTTAATTTTAACACATTTTTATTTATCGGTGACATAATACTTACAATAAATACATTTTAAAAAGTTATTAAGCACCAATCATATTGAATATTAGAGGTTCATAAAATATAGTTTTAATCCAAAATCAGAATTTAAACATATCCTGTGTTCCGCTGTTAGCCGCACATTGTGCCCGTGTGTTCCTAAGGGGCATCGCTATTGTACTAACCCTTCGAACAAGTGCAGTGTATCCTTATGTCATTTGTTCACGAAAGGTCGTAGGCCAGTAGTTCCCACATGGAACTGGTCAAACTGGTTTGCATAGAGCGGACCCTTTGACCGTCAAAGAATAGATACGTGACGGCGGTTATTTCGCCAAGATTATTTTTTTATTTCGCTTGCGAATGTGGGAATCGAAATTTGAAAAGATAACATTCGAATGATCCGTTTCGTCAATTTTAGATCGTGGAATGTTTATAATTTTAAATTGAATTTATTATTTATTTGGACCATTAAAAGATCTTTGGTAATTATCTACTTTCTTAATATTTTGTTGCCTGTTATAGGGAAATATTTCATATTATAACGGGTAACATCATTAGTTCTTTCCGACAGTTCATAGAAATACATAGTTTAAGTCATAATAATAATTAATAAAAAAGTTTCGATCAGTGCCAGTAGTAGTGAACATTATTGTGGAGGCTAATTTTATTTAAAAGAAATACAAAGCAGTCGTATCCAGTTCAAAACATTGGTTCAGGAACCATTGCGTTACCTAAGCACACAAAGATTCATAGATTCCTAGCTGTAATGTAGGATTTGTATCTACGTATACTGTATGCTCATAGTTTAATATACGAATAATGAGTACTTATGTATTCACCAAAAAACTAGCACACAACTGTCACTTTAAAAAACTGGCATACAAACATTAATTTCAATATGTATAAGTAGGTATTATTTAAAAAAAAACAAGATTGGTGTATGTAATTGTTTGTTTTTAAGAACACAAGCATAACATTATGATGCTAATTACATTGACTCGAACATTATTAAAATGAAATACTATAATACCATAAACTGATACCAAAATAGTAAAATCGAAACGTAATTTAATACATCTATTATCATCAGTCTAAGAGGAAAGGCGACGACACATGAAACGTAACGTAAATAACCAACACCATCCAACATCCCTTCAATTAGGGGACCATTTGGTTTTTTCATCTAGACGCGTGCGCACTTTGCATCTCTATGGAACCATTTCTTAGGGATGAGGGTCTATTGTAGGGATGAAAAAACTTGTGTACCAATGTGTATTCAAATTTAATAAGTGCTCACCACAGTTTCTGATTTGGGGTCATTATACTTGCTATTGTCATAACGATATGTATTAAGTAATGTTATAAATAAGTTTCTAGTTATTTATAAATACATTTCGATTTTCCTTTGTTTTTTTTTTCAATTTCCTACAATCACAATCACAATCTTCCAAACTAAAAACGCGTTTGACGGCTTTCAAGTTTTAGTTATTTGACGATATTCGTCCACTGCAATTACCAATGATATCTAAGATCATCTTTTAATTCTAAAGCTCATCTTAACACGTACAAGGCATTAAATGCTGACTTATAAGTTCCTTAACCGATGAACTGGTTAAGGTGGCGGGTGGCAGATGGATATCCACTGCAAGGGATTGGACCGAGTGAAAATCATTAAGGAACGCCTTCGTTCAGCAGTAGGTAGACATTTTGGCTGTAATATTGATGATGATGATGAGGCTGTGTAATGACGAATGTTTTTAACGTCATGTAGAGTTCGTAGGTTCTCGTTCAGGTGAGAATTGGGTACATTAATCTACAGTCTATGTAAATGTAATATTAATGTTTTTTTTATTTTTATTTTGAGGCTCAAACAGGTATGACTTACAAAAAATCCTCATTTAAAAATAATGACTGATTACGAACCCAGCAGTGCTGGCTACACATAGGTAGTGTTTCAACGTTAAATCTTAATGAAACCCTATCATCAGTATATAGGTACTGATAAAGTCTTGAGTTACAGAGTAACAAACGTATCGCAACGTCGTTAAAATAACTTCTATTATTTTACTCCCATTTTAAAGTTCATTTGTTATTTTTTTGTCTTTTTAATTGTGATCCAACGTGATTGAAGTCGATAGTGCCCGCATCCAAACGGTGGTTACGTAAAAGCAATGCACAGGGGCATTTCACTTTTTGAAAACCTATTAAGGATTCCGTACAGAATTGAAATATTTATTTTCATTTCATTCATTGTTTTCCTTTTTGGATGGGTGGCCTTTTTCAATTTAAAATAATATTATTACCAACACCTAAGTCATTTCATTTCATTTCATTACATTGAAATTAATGTATTAATGTTGACATTATCTTATTTAGACCGCAACCTAAAATCCTATTAAAAAATATTGTGTTCAGAATCTTAGTTAGATTGAACCTAATTTGTATGCTATAGGCATACAAATTAGGTTAATTAAGATAAATTAATGTAAATAATCAAAACTCTCGTCAAATTTAGATTTTCAAAATATGATAATATTGATAACTTTACTTCATGTTATAGTTTTGCGGTACAAATTAATAATATAAAATAAAGAAAGAAATAAAAATAAAATAGCATTTATTTCAGTAAATCACACACAATTGCGTCTCCGGCGCTTCCCAGAAAGTAATCAAGAGATATTTGTGGTGGGAGGAGGAGAAGATATAATAAATCATGTCAAAACAATTGTTTCGTTGTATTTTTTTAAATAAAAAACTAAATACGAGTAAGTTCTGTTATGATATTGTCACCCGTAACAGTACAAGAGCAAAGTAACAGTGTAGAAGTTGTAAATAAAACAAAGTCAGAGATGAAGTATCTTTATTTCTAATATGAAGATCTATTTAGCCTACCATCAAGCTATCGGAGCAAAGAAAGAAAGAAAGAAAGAAAAAACAAATTTATTTGACCACAAATACAAAACAATACAATTATACGAAAAGAAACCAAAGTAATAAACACGTGAAAACAAAAATAAAAGACAAATGAAATAAAAATAAACACAAATGAAAAAAATAAAATAAATCGTTATTTGTGGTCAAATGGGCCCTGCCTCAGCTTATACTGCCGTGTGTCATTTACAGTTTCTAATGATTCATCAACTTCGCCACGGCAGCGCTGGTGTTCTGACAGAGCTCAAGTGACGATGCAAAGGATAATATATATATTACAATAATACAATTTTCAAAAAAAATACACTTGAAATATAATAATAATTAAACTGTATGTCTTGCTGCTTATATAAATAATAAATAAGTATATATAAATAATAAAATATAAATAAAAGTCGATGTCACCACATTTTTTTTATATGCTCAACAAGGCTGCACAGGTCTTAGCCTGTGTTTCTGAGGATTTCAAAGATAATTATTTCAAATTTACAACAAAAAACCATGAAATCGTTTCTTTATTTTTAAATATCATTCAAATTTAGAGGTTTCTTCCGAATAGGTCGCTGCATAACCCTAAAATGGCACCGGCACAATCCTTGCAACCTGCACCGTGGGAAAGGGCACCTCACTGACCCCTCGCCGAGGCCCTTTACGGATAACTTGCGCTCCCTTCGCGCATCGTGTGAACGCCGACGATTTGTAGTCGTTAACGGACGCCGTGATTTTGTGTAATCATTGAATTTGTTTGTCTTGAGATGCATAAAATTTGCTGTCAGTTTATAAACATCGATTCTAAAGTAGTCGGTGACATTAATTTGTACCCCAATACAGTATACGAGTATGTCGAAGCGGCAGTGGGCCAGTCACGTATAACGCAGAACCGATGGCGGTTGGAGCAGACGAATTCTGGAGTGGAGACCACGTCATAGCAAGTGTAGCGTAGAACGTCCTCCGCGATCGACTTGCGAATGGTTGTTGGTGGAGACCGGATGAGAAAAGTAGAGGACCGGGATATCTAATAATTTAAGTAATTTATTAAAAGGCATACATTAGTGCATGTCGTGGCAGCCTTTAAGTATAACAGCGATTTGTTATGTAGTTAATAAGTTTTAATTGTGAATGATATCATCGTTTGTTATGTTGGTTGTCCTTAAATAAATAAATAAATCTATCGCAAAATGGGGGAGACCTATGTTCAGCAGCGGATTATGATAGGTTAAAGAGAATTTAGTTTATTATATAAATCAACCAGCACTTGTAATGCGGCTTGATGGGTGTTAAAGGCTATATGCTAAAGTAGCTGGGACTAATGGTTTCACGAGCCTTCCGAAACCGAAAAGACTCGAGATGTTCTGACACACATCCTAGTAGAGAATCCGGGTCCGACTGCTTAATGAGCCCTGCGAATCACGGAATCTTTCTTTCCAGACAATCACGTGATTCAACCTGCAATGTTCTTACAAGCTAGGAATGATCGTACAAAGTGATTTTACTTTGCGGTCCCCCCGTGGGTTTCAAATCACAAAGCAATTTAAAACTGCATAAGACCACGAAGGTCGGCTGCGTAATTTCTCATCCATATCATACAAAAATATAGTGAAAATATGATATATATTCGAAGATACGATACTCCGCTTATCATACAGCTTCCACTAAAATCCTTAACAACTTGTTCATAACAAAAATAAACTGTACTTTAAATTATAGTTAGGAATACAGTATTTAAATAATAAAAATATTACTCATTCAAACAAGAAGTAGTTAGCTCTGACAGGTCACTAACATTATTGCTTTGACAGTTTAATCGTAACGGAATTACGACGAATTTGTGGAAAGCTATATTCATCTCACGTTTACAGTTTTTGCTATAGTATAGATCAGACACGTAACAAAATAAAGAAACGTAACTCCAGTGTTTCGTTTTTCGTTGCATTTGCTTTTCCTTTCAATCATTCTGTACGAATAATCAAATAATGTTTCAGAGTACTAAAAAAATAATTAACGTTAGGACAATAAAATTCATATCCCCTTAAGATTGTGTGCATTGGTATGTTCGCAATTTTAGGATCATCATCATCGTATCAGCCATATGATGTTTTCTGTTGAACATAGACCTTCTCTAATAACTTCCAAGTCGGTCGGAAGCTATTAGCATCCAGCCGCTATATGATAGAAAATACATTTTTGAAGGAACTAGCAATATTACTTACTAAGCAGTATTTTTTTTAATTGTAATTTTTTGTTAAGATATCAAAAGAATTATTTTTGAAGAATTTACATAATAGTATTTTTTTTTACTAATTAAATACTTACACCTTCTTTCTTAATAGTTTTCAAAGTCAAATTGGTATTTAAATTTTTTTTGGAATAGACATTAGAAAATAGAATCAAATTCTAAACATATTTTCATATGTCGAACGGTACTTACGCGATTTGTGTGATTTCAAAAATTAAATCATAGTGAAAGTACTAAGCACCAACTAACCAATCTAAACAAACAAATTGAATGGCCTACTTACGTAGGCTGAGCACACAATTATTAGGAAATGATTGTTGAAAAGCAAATAATTTATCAGTTCTTTAATTATGAAAATAAATAACTATAACAAAACTAAAAACTAATCTATTTCGATGGTTACTTTCTAAATCTAATTGTAGTTTATTGCAGGCGCGATGGGTTGCAGAACATACGCTTGGCCAGTTGCTCTATCGACGACATGGCCAGTGGATGGTTCTAGAAATAGTCTGGGAACAGACGCAGCTGCCGCCACCTCTGGCTGATGATGCTGCCTTACACCAGAGCCGCCTTCGTAAGGAACGTATTGGTTGTAATTCTGCGTATTAGGCTGTTGTTGTTGTTGTGGCTCTTGAGGTTTTTCATTTTCTTTTACAACCAACACTAGTTGATTCTTTGCTTGCTTTGGCTTAGGATTCTCTTCTTGCTCTTCATACGTCTGCCTTTGATGTGGTCGTTTGACCTTCTTGTATACCTCCTCACTATCATCGTGAGGGCGTTTACTTTTTGGTACACTTCTTCACTGTCATCACGAGGACGTTTCACCTTTTTGAAAACTTCTCCGCTCTCATCATCGGGTCGTTTAACCTTTCTGTAAAGTTCTTCGCTATCATCGTCTTCTTCTTCATCTGAATATTTCTCTACTTTGTGCGATGGCGCTTCTTGTAATTGTTCCTTCTGCTTTCGTTTGGCATATTTTGGAGGGCTGGTGGATGCTTCAACACCGTCGTCGTCTGTCTGAGGTTTCCTATAAACTTTTACTCTCGGATGAGCTCTTTTAGCTCTGCCGTTTTCTTCGTAACTTGCCTTCTCTGGGTCGTAATCATCGTTGCCATAATTAGGTATGTGGTCGTTGCTGTCAAATCCGTCATTAGGGCTGTCACCGGTATCATCGTGGTGGTATGAGCCATCGTCGGAATGGTCATCATGGTCATTGTATCCGTGGTTGTCATGGTTACCGGCATGACCAGCGTGATTTAAGTCCCAGTAATGTTCTCCATACCCTCCTTTTTTATCTCCCCAACGAACCTAGTGAAAAAGAATATGTTTTAGCTGACAGTATTTTTTTATTTTAATCACATACAACGTTCAAAGAATATAATATCGCCAAGTTAGTGCAAGAAAACGAAAAGTTAAATAAAATTTTTTGTTAGAATCTGATTAAAAAATATTATAATTGAATACCCATAAGAAAAAGTTAGTATTGAAAAAGATGAATAAGAACAGACTTTTAGTGAACATCGAAATAAAGTGATGTATTGAAACCTTATTTAACATCTCAAACTAATTACATCTAAATTGAAAACAAAATTAAAAACCAAGGCAAATAAAAGTAATAGCAGTTAAAAATAGAGTTAAATCTGATGTGTGAGAAATAAGGTTTCAGTAAATTAAAAGCAGAAGAAGCATACTTTAGCAGAGAACAGTCCCTCAGAAGGCCTGGCCTTCTCATGTCGTTCAGTGAAGTGGCGCTCGCTGCCCAGTCGGTGGCCTTGGTCGAAGTCTTCAGATGTGGGGAAGTGTCTATACCTTCAGCCAAGCAAGCGAAGAGAGGAAGAAACAGAAAGTTATGCAACAGTGAGACAGATATCTGGCGTGAAGAAGCTTTGCAATAAAGAAGGAGCACAAATAAATATTTATGGTATCAAAGCTTTGTTCCTAATAACCGTACAATAATTGCAATTGCACCTGGATTTTGGCGGCGGTCTAAAGGCTGTTGTTATAGTATGTTATGGGTATGAGTTGGAACAAGCTAAAATTATAATACTAATATACCTTGCAGTTTCAACTTTAGCATAGTAAATCTGAATAGAACAGGTAACAACATTTTTAAGTTTATAGATTCGCATTCTTGTCTTGTTAATTAGTCACCAAAGTAAGTAGATATTAATTTTCTTAACATATTTCTAACTTTGATAGAAAATTATAGGTATTAGTTTTTTGGAACTATTTAATATTTTTGTCAATGAAACTGTGGTAAAAATATTCTGATAGAATGATAGGTACAATTTCTTATTAGCCACCAATATTCCATAAAATAATGTTCCACGCAAAACCAAATAAGGCTAAGCGTTTGAAAGGCAGAAGAATTGGCGACAGAGACAGTATTAAAATATGTTACTTTTCCCATATCCCTGTGGTTCTTATAGTCTTTCTTCTCATAGCGCTGCTCCCACGTATTAGGGTCCTCACAGACGTGACCAAATTCAATCTTGTAAGGGCTCAACTGTACCGAGAAAAAATCCCTATAAAAGCAAAGTTAACCTATAAAAGCAATATTGTTGCAAAATATTGACAAGTAAAATTCACTGTTATGCAATAGACACAAAAGTAAATTTTGATTGAAGGTGAATATTTTAATTTGGTACATTAGTTACAGGCAGTGACTCTGTTTTCTAATTGTTATAAAAATTAGACCATGGGCATAGCGAAAACATCGTTAAGCAATCATGTTGTTTAAAGAAAATGAGTTCATTTGAATAAGAAGAGGCTGGTGTTCTTGAAAAAGAGAAAACTTTATTGAGGATGTCCTTGTTTGCAGTTTAGAGCTATTTGAGTTTCCTAATCTGTCCAATGCTTATAAAACAATAGTTTCTTGCCGCATCTTCTTAGTACAAATCGATTTTGAAAACCATTGGTGGTTGCTTAATTATAATTGGTCTAAGTCTTTTTAGGAATTTTACAAGTTAAAGTATTTTGAATTAAGTTTTTAAGTACCTACGTTGGAGTTATTGACGAAAAAAAAGATCAGTTGATTGTACTTACTGGAAAAATTTGCTTGTGCTTCGATGGTAGATGGGTTTTTAGGAGGAGTCTTGGGTTACGCAATTGACAGGACTCCATGACAGGCCAGCGTATAGAGCCAGTAAGCACCATATATATTTCTGTGAAAAATGTTAAAACATTTAGAACTTAATGTTGGTGGTATCTATTTCTACGACTCCTTTAAAACTTACGAACCTACGATTTAAAACTTAGCAAGCATTACCATAACACATGGTAGGTATATAATACCTTGTGTATATTCAAAATTATATCTTTAAATTAAGAAAAAAGTGTCTTGCAATTCACCATCAAGCTCATATTGTCCATAGTGCAATGATGTCTAAATCACATACTTAGAAAACAATTGATTTTGTATGATAAACATTTGAATGAAAGATAATTTTATAAGTGTTCGTAAAAATATTGCAGTATTCATAACAAAAGGAACTTGATTTAATATTTTTGTTTATCACAGAAATACGATTTGTCACATTGAGAGAAATCAAAAAAATCTTTTTCAATTTAGTTTTTAACATCTTTTAATGTGAAAACTGATTGAAAAAATATTATACCAAACCAAACAAACATAATAAAGGATTGTTAATTTATTTAGCGTTTCTCAATAGATTTTTTATTTAATGAATATTGCCATGCGTAGAAGATTTTTTCATGCGTGGTAGGTTCATGGCGTTCATGGTAGGTATTGTTTTGACTATTCAAAAACAACTTTAAAGATTTATTTGAATAAAGCATATTTGAATTTGATCATCGTCTCTAAATACTTCTGTCTGATAAGTTCAATAATAATGTATCACGAACGACCTATACTGTAATAGCAACAGAAACTCGTCATTTGTAATGCAAACCGGAACACTGTCAGAGCAAAACACTGCAGATATTTAAATTCTAAGAAAACTTTTTGTTTACTTGAAATAGCACTAAAAACTTCAGATCCGTTAACATAAAAATCACTATCACTTTCACATTATTTGTAACAGAACAATCACTTAAAGTTCATGATAATGCGATGAACGTAATGATATCAATGATTTAGTTAATGATAATGATATTCAGTACCGTAGTATCTAGTAAACGTGATGACATCTTGACGATAAGAGCGAGTGTGAAAGATCGACAGGCGTTACTTCATTTATAGAGCAATTGATCACAATTGATCAAGGAAGCTGTTGTCAACCTTTTACGGTTGTTATATGTGCTATAGTAAGTTACTTCAATAACGGAGTTACCTACATTTAAATTAATTCGAAAACGTACAACCAATTTTACAAAGTTTTCTAATAGTCGATATTTTTGATATTTTAAAATATAAAAAGGATATATGTTATAGAGTCCTTGCTAATAATGATTTAATCTACAGAATCACAAACGCAAAAACTTCGCAAAATGATCTAATCTTGCGTTTAGGATCGATCCCTGGGCAGTCAAACATTTGTGTGCACGAACA
>PQWD01007321.1:0-13042 GCA_019425675.1 Leucinodes orbonalis | reverse complement strand
TGAGTTTATATGGCGTTAGCGTCTTCGAATACTTCGCATTGAAGTCGAGGAATGTTAGAACAGTCAATTGGTTTTGATGGTGACAAACGTGTAAAGGTATCGCTGCCCAGTCCATACTGCGGATGGTTCTTATGTATTGCGCCAATTCCAATCTTAAGTATCTTTCTCTAACCTCCTCCTTATTTTATTCCATTATAAATAAATACGAATTTTCCTTTTTATAAAACGCTTCCGCTTGCAGCGCCTTTTCTTGTGGCTTTATGGCAATTTGAGTGTACATATTTTAGCGTCGTTTCATTCTAAATTTAAGAAAAGAAAATTATTGATTTTTGTCCGTCCATGATGTTGAGGGTGTGGAATCTTAGTGTTGCCACGCACTTACAGATACCTCTAACAGGTAGGGTGACTGGCCAACAGACTAAAAATAACCGGTCACACTATATTTAATTTCACCCTCCTAAATGAGAGTAGCGTCGGTGGCTGCAATGGTGTGCGACTGTCGCTCCTACCGGGAGGGCGGAGGTTCAAATCCCGCACGGTACAATGTTTTCGAAATTTTCGAAAAATATTGTAGGTTATCGACGCTCTTAGGTGAAGAAAACATCGTGAGGAAAATGCGGCACGCCTGCGGAAGAATTTCAAAGGTTGTGGGCGTGAAGAGTCGGTCTCACCCGCACTGGCCGCATGGACGACTAAGGCTAATCATCCTAATCGGTGCTTTCATGCCTCGGTTGGGACGTTTAATGCTTATGATGATGCATGATGAAATGAGAGGGCACATTGCTACTGTATGGTATTACTGAATAGTAGAAACAATTGGGAAGCAATTATTGGTCATCATTAATGATAAATAAGTGTAGTGTCGCGGCTCCTGACGCGAACTGTAGATAAAGTCACGTTTATAACTATAGATTTAAATTAGCGCGCTAACGCTTGAATAAAGAAATTGTAATCATAATCATAGACATTAAGCAACTAGACCTGAACATGGAGTTGATCGTTTCATTTTGTTGCGTGGGATAATGCTCAAATCTTTAAGTATCGTTGCAAGCGAGAATATTACATTCAGGCGGAATCGCTTTACTGTTAGAGCATTTAACATTCAATCATGTGTATTTAACGCGTTCCGAAATAACTTACGAAGTATATCCATTCACTTATATAATGCTTCCATCTTAACGATCACTCGATTTAACTTCAAATTTATTTTCAGTTTTTAGGCGGCTGATATGCGACAGGCTAATTTTAATATAAGTTATTCTATCAATATCCAGTGCTGTTAAAATGCTACATAAAAATTTGTTTTTTCAATTTAATGAAGTGGTCGTTAGATGCAGGGTATATCACACTATATGCGCTATTAACGAAAAATGCAGTTCTCTTCCTCAATGAGGGCTTTTGTGATTTAAAATCCACTAGATAGCGCTGGGGTTTTGCTGGCTCTCTTGATTTTAAATTTTAGTTGTTTTTAATTGTTTAGAATTTCCAACAACAGATCGAAGGCAAGACTCGTTATGGCTTACCGCATCATTCAAAAGTAGTTATATAATTGTACCTATCATTTTTCTGGTACACAAATACTTAGACTACAGTATAGACGTAAGTAGTAACTGGTAGTCCTAACAATTAATTTTAATTTCCATGTCGCCTGCCGATCCGTGTATGGCAACGTATTTTATGATGCTCGCATTGTAAAGTTCGCTTGCAGTAGGTTATCCCAAAAGTAAATGGTTTGTCCTTCAGACGGCTAATGCCGTACGCGGCAACTGTAAAACCATTTATCGATTTTATTTCCTATGTATAGAATTGCCTAAATATCTTACATAAAATAAGAATTGATAATTGCAATTTGACGGTTGGCTCGTGTCTTCAACGTCTGGCGACGTTATCTATAGAAATCATTCGCATCTGTCTAAAGGTTTTGTAAGTAAAAATAAAAATAGAAGTATGTTTTTCCGTTGTTTAATACCCATATCAGAGACTTCGCTTATCTGGGGCTTAAATGGCGCCGGTGTGGAAAGTGTAGTGGATTATTCATTTATTATACTATATATTGTTTGGTGTTAGGCGTATCTAGTAATTTAGAAAATGAAATTATTAAAAAATAGGCTTTTAAAATACTTGACGAAGTAACGCGCTACTAAATTATAAAAAAGGCAACAGTCAACTTTGCATTGAAAGTTTGTAAGGCGCTTCTTACTTAAATTATCTTGGATTCACAATTATTTACAAATACG
This sequence comes from Leucinodes orbonalis, assembly GCA_019425675.1. Lineage (NCBI taxonomy): Eukaryota > Metazoa > Arthropoda > Insecta > Lepidoptera > Crambidae > Leucinodes > Leucinodes orbonalis. The sequence continues at coordinate 10,805 of PQWD01007321.1, read as the reverse complement.
GTTTTTAGAGTCTGTAGTTGACTAGATTTAATTTTTAATACCTTTATATACTGGTGATTAATAGTATTTTAACGGTCAATAATTTTCTAGTTGTCCTACTATATGTTTCTATAGTAGACTTCTAAAGTTAAGCGACATGTTTTCAATGTACTAGGTTAGTTATTCTGGTTACGTGGAATGCTTTACCCACAGTGTTTGCTTCCTAATATTATTAGATAACAGCTAACAATATTACTTAGAACGCTAAGATAACCAATAGTTTAATAATGTCAATAGAGTTTTTAAAAAACATAGAGATCAACGCGACTTAAAAATTTGGGAGCCTTCGGTTGGTCAATCAAGTGGAACTATCGCTTCCTACAGAGGGCTTAGATTCAAATACTGAAACGTACCAATGTGTTTTCGAATTTTCGAACTTATGTACGTTATCGACGCTCTTACGGTGAATGGAAAACTCGTGAGGAACCTTCATGCCGCCTGCAAAGAGATTCGAAGTTGTGTGTGAAAGTCGCAATCCGCACTGGCCACGTGGACGACTACGGCTAATCACCTAGTACGGGGGATTAGGCTCGTTCGCTTCGGTGGGACGTTTACTGAGCTGAAGATGAAAGAACCATCAATAACATTTATTAAAAGTTGGCAAGATATACCTATTTATTAATACTATATATTGTGATACAATTCTAACTTTAATGTTTAACGTCGAGGCAAAATCATCAACCGTAATGCGAAAATCTGATTTTGTTGCATATGTTCAGCATTTTGCAGTTATTTGTATTGTTAAGACTTCAAACAAAAGTTTGAACGTAGGCAGATATGGCCATGCAAAATCTCATCCAACTAATTGCCAGAGATCGTGTTATATTCAACAACAGTACCTAACCTACGTATGTATACTATGTATATACCGCGTGAATTTTGAATCGTTGGCATCCATTCAACCCATTATCGTGCTCATATGCAATATTCTTATGGGAAACTAAAAGCATATAGATTAAAAATAAAAGTTTAACAATGATACTTTATTCAGCATGACCGCGCCCCCTATCCATTTTAGAAAAAAATGACACTGTTCTTGATTTCACCCTGTATTAAGAACCTTGACAATTTTATCTTTAACAAGCACTAATATCTTTATGCATACGTATGTCCCAAGCAATTGCTTAGGACTTAAAACTATATTATACTTTTCATCTAATGATACGTCCATGCTTTTCATACTTGTGCTGACATAAAATCCACATAGCTAAAGAGTCATCATGATTACAGCCTAGTTATGTCCACTGCTGAACGAAGGCCTCCCCTAATGATTTCCACGCGGACCGATCCCTTGCAGTTGACATCCATCTGCTACCCGCCACCTTAACCAGATTATCCGTCCATCTGGTTAGGGTTTGCCGTGTGGTGACGGCAGAGTAGAATACGATTGTCACCACCCCTACTATTCCTAGGGTGTCGTAGAAGGCGACAGAGGTAAAATTTCTACCAAGTGATGGGCAGCAGCATCACTTAGGTAATGGCGTATCTCTGCGCTCACCAACCCGCTTGCCAAGCGTGGTGAGTATGGCATTTACACCCTATGAAAGACGCAGTTAAGATAGCTAAAGAGTACCTACATAATATTATATTATCTGTAATAGTACATACAATTTTAATAATTTATAAATACCACAAATATTTATTCACTATGTATTTACTTACGATTTGCAAGTGTTGGTGGATTGCAAGATCAAGGAAGCATTATGGTCTAGCTTGCAAGCATGACGAGTTGATTTGCAGTGTCGATGGCCGTTGAAGCAGACGAGTTCTGGAGTGGAGTCTGTGTCTTAGCAAGCAAAACATTGACACTTCGCTCCGATAGACCGACTTGCAAAAGATCCCTAGCGAAGGCTGGATAGAGAAAGTAAAGGATTGAAATATTAGACAATATTGCATAACGTAGATTACATAGTCAACAGTAAACTGCGACTCGTTGAAGTATAGATCAACCAATTGATGATATGATTTATAACTTATTTGCTGTAAATTGTCACTTTAGGAACTAAATAGTCACGAATTGGCAGTAGACACTGCTCGTAGTCTCTTGGCGATTACGATCTTTCGTCCCTTTATCAAATTGAGTTCAATTTAAAGGAGTGTAAATATACTTACGTCGTCCGTCTCCCTTCAACCTATCGCAGTCCACTGCTGGGCGTAGGCCTCCCCCATTCTCACTAGATATCCCAGTCCTTCGCTTATCTCATCCAGCCTCTACCAGCGACCTTTCGCAAGTCGTCGGTGGTTTCGGGCCGGATGGTGTCCTACGCCATTGTCAACATGAACACGGAATCATATTTCCGAAGCTAGAAAACCAGAGAAGCATGATAACTTGAAGGTAATGTTGGGTTTGGAATTAATAATAAAACAAAACTGTAGAAAACAACTTATTTTAATGTCATTGGATCAAACATTTACATACATTTAACTGGAAGTACTGAAACCCGTTTGTTTACAAAATGTCTAGCTAACTAGAAATAAATTAACACAAACACTTAGGTAGTCCCTTAAAGAATATAACATCAAAAGTAAATAAAATTAGAAACGAGACTTAAATTTTCAATATATATACATCCAAACTCAGTCACTTCAACAAAATAATATTTTTTTATACACTTATGCCGCACTAAGTAGCCCTAAATTATGCTACTTACCTAATAAGATACTATTGGCTTCCACTATAGGAACTTAGCACAGCATACCAAAACTAGCTTTATAATATTACTTTTAGAGAAAAACCAACAAATACAGACATGTTTCTGCATATTCAAGTTATATTACACAAAAAAGATTTTAAAAAAATTTACTAAAATGAAATTAACAATAGGTAATAATGCCATTCCAATATACTACCTACTCGTAAGCTAAACATTCCTCGCTTTAGGTCTTAAAACAAGAATAATTAATAACAAACAACAAATCGATCGAACAAACCAAACAAGTTTTATGCAAATAATCAATTTCATTTCAAAAAAGAAATATAAAACAGTCAAATTAATGCAGATGGAAAGATGATTTTGGGAAAAGAATAAAGTTTAAAGGGGTCTATCCAGCAAATTTCGGAAGCCTGCGGGTGACTAAAAAAACCCACAAACAAGTAGTCCTAGGATAAGTTACAACAATGGGCTGAAATAATGAATATTTAAAACGAAAACTACAAAACAAATTCACAAAACCATTATATGCATTCTAACCTATATATTAAAATCTCTTAACGAAAATACCTACTCACAGAAAAGGTTCAGTCTCTTTGTGCTTTTATAACTAAATAAATGCTAGTTTTCTTATAAATAAAGGAACATTTCTTTTATATTACTATTAGATATTAACACTTAGTGTAGCTAACATTGCGAATAACTCTAAGTACAATGAAATAAACAGTATTGTAAAATAATAAAAAACTTAACAACCAAGGTACTTTACCTGAGTATAGGAGAGAAAGAGACTTAGCTACCTCAATCTCACTTCTATTGTCTCCATACTTTTGCTTTTGGTACAGCAGTGTTACAGGCTAAAAGAGTGAGAAAGGAAGCTAACCTACTGGAAATTGTACTGTGTTACAAATAAGTATAACATTAAATGTAATAATAAAGTTAAATATGCCAGGAATACAGTCAACAAAATTTTTGTGCAAATACGAAGAAGATATAACAGCAAATTTATTACGAAGTAACATTTCCTGCAGATTACTCTAACACAATCTCTAGCTGAATACTGCTATTGGCCGTAGGCCTTAAAAGCTTCACCGGTCAAGTGGCGATCGCAAATAATATCAGCTTTAAACATTTATACAAGCCTAAGGCCGGTCCTTAACGGACCCGAACCTCGGCTTAGGGCGTTGCGGGAAAGGGAGTCACGCGCACATACATATACGTCAGCCGACGTCCGCATCGTTCAGCTCCTGCTCAGCAACTGAGCGAATCTATAGGGAATCTCGAAGACCCCCCGGCGGGGCAGAACCTAGGATGTCAACAATATTCCCTACACATTTACAACTTTATGGTCGCATCTGAATCGTATCCTTGATCTAAATCAGAACTCTGGTATCGTCTGTCAGCTCTTTTGCACGTATTCCGTTTCTTCAACACAATGCACTTGTCGTCACCTTTCGAAACTCTCTTCTGATAGTCTTGCAGCGATATTTTCTTCAAAGATTTCTCTTTATTATCTACGTAGAAATACTCCGTCCTTTTCTTTGGACAACAAGCATTTGATAAGTTGTCATTTTGGTTACGCGAAGAATGGATTTAAAGTATTGTATCTGATGTCGTTAGTTTTCTTGGAGTCTATGTTAGCTTGAGATAACATTTTAAGACTTTTCTGAAACGTTGGAATTGGCAAAATGGGTGGAGAATACCCTACCCTCCGGGGAGAACTCGTTTCATTTTTCGATGGCGATCGATTTCTGGAAAACCGACCTGTTCCATTTTTCATACATAAAGGTCCTGCTTTTGGTCTGCTTGTGGGTGTTTGCAATATAGAGCGACTCATATTAGAATTGGCATGTGTACTTTTATTATCGTGTACGGTAATGTTATTCAGTTCCTGTTTCTTATAATCGTAACCAGTTTTAGGTACAATGCTATTATCTTTTGCATCTTTGCTTTTTGCTGTAGTTCCGGTACGGGATATTTTATCATCTGGAATTACTTTTGGTTGGATGTCATTATGTTTTACATTAGCGATAATATCACGCGTTTCTTTAATCAGTATTTTCGCAACGTGATTAAAATTTGGTTTTTGGGATGTTAATAAACTTCGAGACACTCTCTGACGAGGATCATTATTAGAAGTTTTTATGGGAGAAATAACGCCGTTAATCTTCTTTGTTTCATTCTGCAACTCCTGAAACATTTCCATTTTGCTTGCAACTGGATTAAAATTGGTTACGTGTGCAGATTTAATTTCTGAAAATTCTTTACTTTTCTGAGTCTCTTTAGGATTTGGCCCATTTTGGTCAACGGGTTTGCTTGTATGTATTTTAACTAGAACTGTATTTCTTGTGGGAGTTACAGAATTAGGCATGCTAATAAATGGGTAAGTAACCGTTTTCTTAACGTGGGCATCGCCCTTTTCAGATATATCTGAAGTTAGCATGTTGTTCACTTTATAGTTGTTTGCTTCTGGTGGTGGCGGTGGCGGAGGTGGTGGGAGGTGGCAAAAGTGGTAAGGGGGTGCATTGGCAGAATACCAGTAAGGCCAGTATGAATTGGAACTATGGAAATTTGAAGACTTGTGAACACTTCCAAAACTACTCATATTATGTACGTTCTACATACATATGGATATTGCGAAACATTTTTCTGTACACCATTTTGAATATAACAGACCATTTTTCCAATTTCAGGGTCAGGTCGTGAAGTGACATTCAAGTTTACATGAGTTTTATACGCTTTAGGCAAATAACTTGGGTTTGCCTTTCTTAATCTTGGCCTGTTAAAAATATGTGTTTGTATAGGCAATGCATGCCTGCCTGCAGCACTGTCTTCATTCATAACATTACGATTATTCAAGCTGCGTTTATTGTTTAGATTCAGATTTGGCTGACAATCGGAAATAGATGGCGATGTCATTCGCACATTAGTTAAAGGTACATCAGGATGATTTTTAGCATTAAGAAAATGTATAACTCCTTGTTTACGGATTCCTTCACTTGATTCAGATACAGAGGTGAATGGCGTTTCATTTTTATCGCTATTTTGGGATGGCACAGGTGACGATGGAATACTGTGAACAGTTTCGATTACACAAGATTCTTTTTTATTTACAATTTTTTTGCTGTCTTGAGGATGATTTACTTTTTTATCTTTTACCTTGTTCACATTGTCTGAATTAACGTTAAAGTTTTTCGTCACATCATTATTATTAGCTTTAAACTGAGAATCAATTTTTATTTGAATGCTGTCTTTTATTTCACTGGGAATTTGTTTGTTGGCACTTTCAGAGCTAGATTGAACAAATGACGCATCAACTTTTGTTTGCACATAATCCGAATTATTTTTTTTTTACATGGAAATCGTTCGCATTATTTTTGATTTTGCTGTTAAATACGCCACAAGTCAAAATAGGAGAAGCAGACCTTTCATTGTTACTTTCAGCTGTTGCACAATAAGTCTTGGTAGTTTTCTGAGTCGTATTTGGTCCTGTATTGTTAATTTTACTTCCTGCATCGTAGCCAGGATGCTGCAGGTTCTGAGATAACTTTGATTTTAGAAAACTTGTCTGCGGATTTTCCTCTTTATTTTGCTGAGATTTTAATAATCCTTCAAGTATCATTTGATTTGAAGTATTTTCGCCATAACAAAGAGTTTTTTTAGAATCAGAATTATTTGTATGCATTTTATTATTATTCTTTACTTTTGATATCTTAGATTTTTTATTTTCTTGTAATTTACGTTTTTTAATAAGAGATTGTTTAGGTATATGAACAGGTACATAATGGATAGGTGTAATACTCGTTCCGAGTTGACATAAAGCTTTATCAACCCCTGATATGTATTTGCTAATTTCAATAGCGTGACCTTCGTTTGAATTACTAGGAGTTTTATAAGAAACAGTACTATCAATATTAACCATTTCATTTAGTTGAAGTGCAGTGAGTTCAACAGTACGTGTTATTTTTAAACCAACCAAACCTTTATTTTTCTTAAAATCCACGTACTTTGAGTTAGTTTTGTTCATAATAAAACGTTTTAACTTTAACTTGCTCCTAATTTTGTTAGATTTAAGCTGTTTTATGTGGTTTTGTTTTTTATCTTCGTTTTTATTTACTTCAGTACTATCCACCTTTTGATATGTATCACACATAGTTTCAGTCAAATCTATACTTATATAATCCTCAGTTCTCCCAACGCGACATGGACTTTCGGTTAAATCAATCGATTTATGTTGCATGTCCGATCTTATATACTTCTTATAGTACCATGGATGTTTATCACAATCGACCACTTTTATAGATAAAGGGCAGCACTCATTTAATAGATTTAAATTAGACTGAATGTCAAAAAAGTTATAGGTAAAACAAAATTATTTTTTCCATACGAAGATAACTCTTCAATATTTGACTCACTATTCAATGTCCTAGCATCCTCTGTAATAACAGGAGAACCTAGAACAATAAAACAATGGTTTCTTTAATGTAACAATAAATAAAAATAATTTGACCTAAGAGAACTAAACAGGAATAATCATACTTGTATTGGAAAACACTCGTATTGATAGGAAGTGAATTCGGAACTACAAATGTAGTAACGGACCGTCCAACCATTACACTACATTGGCGAAAGCATTGCCAAAAGATATTTATAGTGTGGGTTTTATTACGACCGTACAATGGTAACCAGAACGTTGGCCCGTGCGAACGCTTCGTAACTCATAAAACCAAACTTGGGTAATCGCACAAAGTAACTTTTACTACTAAAAAAATAATAGATCAGAATTTATACAAGCGTATTTCATAAGTCACCACCTCATCACCGAATCAGAAATGAAGAGAATCGTAGGAAGACTCGGGTAACATACATAGCTAACCGTGTAACAGGGCTGAAATGAAATGGGCGGGACACCTAGCTCGAAGGACCGATAGCCGATGGAGCAGAAAAGTGCTTGAGTGGAGACCACATAACGGCAAATGCAGGGTGGGACAGCCACCCACGAAATGGTCAGATGACCTGAGGAGAGTCGCGGGTGGTCTTTGGATGCTAATAGCCTCCGACAGGGGGAGGTGGATATTTTTGAGGGAGACCTATGTTCAGCAGTGGATGTAATATGGCTGTAATGATGATGATGCTGATTTCATAACTGCCTCTATGGTCTAGGAGACCGTGCGTTATTTTATATCGTCACGTAATGCGGAGTCATGGGTTCCAATCCCGCGGGAAGATCACAAAGTCGAAGGTACTTTGTACGATTTTTTCGTATTTTATTTAAAATAAAGATGATGACGCGCTTCGGAGAGTGCGTAAACCCAACGACAACAATCTAAGGATAATAGTCGTTAACGCCCGCCATTCGATGCGAGACCCGAGTGGTGGGTTACGGTCCAAATTTTCTGTGCCGGTCGGTGCTGGTCTGTGCCCTGCAGACAGACGTTATATGACAATGATGTGTCTCTGGCGAGCTTCTGAAGATGGAAATGATGCATCGCTATCTGCACGAGGATTTGGAGGAGGAGGCAGAAAGGCAATACAACGTCTATTGTTTGTGGGACAATTCTCCCCGCGAGTCCATTGATCATCTCCATTTGTTAATTCAAACTGCATATAGGAAGCAATGTCAAAAAGAACTTACTCAAACACGTCAACGCATCAAGTATTTCAGGCTTTGAGGTTGTATCCCGAAACGCATTCGGTTCCATTGAAGAGATGGGACTTTCACAAATGTTGTCAGGTTCAGCGTCTTCTGCAGAACTCATGTTAAAATCTGTTAAAAAGATATTAATAATTTGAGTGCGATACCAGGAGATTGTTCTTATTCTTTATCCTTCGCCATAAGTGTCGGATTAACGTACATATAATTTCGAAAAGACATTGGAACGTGGCGAGATTTGAACCTGCACCCTCCCGTTCCGAAGGCAACAGTCCACACCAATGAGCAACCGACGCTCTTATATTTCTGTTTACCCCTCTACTTTTCTAAGTCGGCTACGTACTTGTTGGTCGTGTCGAGTTATACATTAAATTTATCTAAATAAAGATTGAGGGAAATCGATTCGGCACTCGGGAAACTACGAAGTATTTTCCCGTACAATATACCTCAGTGTTCCAAGCTGAAAGGCTTTTTTTTACCATTTCTCATAACCAACTAAACTGGCAAACTCAAGGTGGCTCCTTAGTAGAATATCTCTTTCGCAAAATGTTTCCTGGTCGCAAAACGTCCTTTACGCAAAACGCCCCCGTCGCAAACCGTCCCTTTCGCAAAACGTCCCTTTCGCAGAATGTTTAAAATTTTAGCACTAGGTACCTATTCTCTCCAAATAGACTCAATAGCTCAGCTATTCTATGTGATGCATCAATGTTCTAAATCAAAGCATAGAATAGCTTCAACATTTTAAATTTAAAGAATTCATCAACCAATTAACATCTATACTAATATATAAAGCTGAAGAGTTTGTTTGTTTAAACGCGCTAATCTCAGGAACTACTGGTTCGATTTGAAAAATTCTTTCAGTGTTAGATAGCTTATTTATCGAGGAAGGCTATAGGCTATATATCATCACGCTACGAGTAATAGAAGCGGAGCAGCCATGAAGAATGTTTCAAAATCGGGGGTATTTTTTCATACTTGGAGCTTCCGCTGCGTACGCTGCGTAAACGGTTAAAGTTACACAAAAGTCATGTATGAGAGTATTGTTCTGCTTTTAATGGTCTACAAAAAAGTCCGCGACGGCATATGTCTATCTTTTGAGGTTAGCTCACTATAACATATTTTTTGCTAAAAAAAATCTGAAATTGACCCAAAATTCAAAGTTGGAGGGAGGGGAAATCGTATGTATAGTGATAAATGCAAGTACCGTGTTATCCCGAATTTAATGCGAGCGAAGCCGCGGGCAAAAGCTAGTTAATAATAAAGCCCAAACTCTCAATTACCAATTAAATGAGTTGTAGCTTTGTTACCTTAATTTTCTTCCTTATAAAGTTTCGTCACATATACCATAGGCTGTTTAGTAGTAAAATCAATTTATTTTAATTGGTAAACAACCAATTTAAAATCAATTGTTCAGTGACCATGTGACAATTATGTATGAACAATATGAACATGTACTCTTAAGTTTTGGTTATTATTTAGATTGGGACGAACAAAAGACCAGCATAACAACTACAACAAAACTACAATTTAATTCATTTAAAATGTGACAAATATTTATTTGCCAAACATAGTATACAGGTAATATTCATGAAAATCAAAGCTTCCTAAGCTATACCTATATTATATTTATTGAGATCACATATGTATATTTATACAAAAATGTAGGTAAAATAAGATCATTTTAATAATGATCTTATTTTACCTCCTACAATGACATGATGATGACACTTTTTCAACATTTGAATGCCTAAAATAGCATCATATTTAACAAAAAAAAAAATTATTTTTTCTTGCGACACATAACAGATTTTACTCAACAAAGATACATAATTTATAATCAATCATTATGTACACCTAACAATTATAAAAAATATATCATGTATCCAATAAACCTAATAAATTTAAAAAGGTGCTCCAAATTGTTGCCTGTTATCATATCAAAGTCTAGGGAAAATAATTAACACTATGTAAAAACTATTCTCAAAATTCTTATACAATTTGTTCATTGAATACTATATCATTTGATCTATGTAAAGCAATATCTTAATTGATAGCAGTATCTAAATAAGGATACTGGGAAATTTATAAGGAAATATTTTAAATTATATGTTGCATACCTGCATACAACAAATTTTGTTTCATTGATGTTTATAATATAATATTTGAAACTAAATAACTACTTTATTAATTATTACTACTTTATTAATAACTAAACAAATTAATAAAAAAGATAACTTACCATTTGTCTTATATCAAAATAATAAAGTTTTTTCCTAATACAATAAATAAATATTTTTTACTGAACTGTGTTCATTATTAACAATATCAAGCATTTAGTATGGTAAACACTAGTATTATCATAAGTTCGATTCAACTTTTGAAGCATGTTACAATGTAGGTACTATCATTTTTAAGATTTAAGTTTGTGGTCTAAGTAGGTAGGTCACAATTGTTAAACAACT
>PQWD01007320.1:86165-132430 GCA_019425675.1 Leucinodes orbonalis | reverse complement strand
ATTAAATGAAAATCGCCTCAATAACTGGTATTCATTACGTTGGTAGGTAATGAAATGAAATGAATGAAAAGTGTTTATTAGGTCTTACAGAACACTTATGAATGTCAAATGAAGCTACCATGATTCGGGAGTAGTTTTCCACTGAGAAGAAAACCAGCAAGAAACTCAGTAGTTACTCTTTAAAAAAAAATTGTTGTATACAGAATCATTTGTAATCAAAATAATTATATAAAGAAAATATATTTACAATTTTTAACATATTAAGTACAGTCGACTCTCGTTAATTCGAAACTCGGGGACTCATAAATATTTCAATTATCGAATGTTTGAATATCAAATGGTTTGAAATTTGTGAGAGAAAATCAATAAAACTTCGAATTAACCAAGTATTGATCAATAATTTATTTATTATCTGCTATTCTATAACAATGAAAAAGTTTAGAGTACATACATAATCTATCATAATGTGAATTAATTAATGTTTCGAAAGACTCTTTATACTGGTTGCTTTCAAAACTATTCATGACTAAAACAAGGCTCGTGTATGTGATACAAGTTTGAACTTGTCGCAAAATGTACTTACATTACAATCATTCGACCTCTTTCTCTCTGCAACTTTGAATTGTCGAGGTTGGACGCCGATGAGTTCGAATTAACGCGTCGTTTTATTATAACAATGATTTTTTTTGTTCGAATACCAAGTGCTAAAAAGTCCACCCAGAACTCGTCTGCTCCAACGGCCATCGGTTCTGCGACATACGTGACCAGCCGACTGCCACTTCAACTTGCTGATCCGGCGGGCCATGTCGGTAACTTTAGTTCTCTTACGAATTAAATCATTTCTAATCTTATCCCTAAGAGAGACTCCAAGCATAGCTCGCTCCATTGCGCGTTGAGTGACTTGTGAACCAATCCGCAGTCAGTGTCCATGTCTCAGCTGCGTATGTTAGTACGGGTAGACGCATTGGACGAGAGTCGACTGTATTGGTAAAAATATAATAATCTACAAAAGTACTATTAAGCAGTTAAGTATTATATAAAATTTAAATAGATGATAACAAAAAAAAACAAAAGTAGTGCAATTGTACTATCGTCTTTTTCAGTTCAAAAGGAGTTTATAAAATGCGGTACGGTCCGCATTTAATAAACTCCTTTATGTTTTATTTATTTCATTCATATGCTTTTTTATGTTGCGGATGTATTATAAACGATTTTAATGTTTTTTGTTGGAAAGAGGATATTTCAGAGGTGGTCATATGATAAGGAAGTCAGGATCTGATAATGACAAATCAGATATAACAAAATATTTTTTTGGTTCGCGTATATCTTCGGAAGATGAAAGCGTCGGTGGCGCAATGGTGTGGATTGTCGCCCTCCTACCGGGAGGGCTAAGGTTCAAATCCCGTCGCGTACCAATGTATTTTCGAATTTTCGAAAATATATGTACGTTATCCGACGCTCTTACGGTGAAGGAAAACATCGTGAGGGAACCTGCACAGCCTGCGAAGAGATAGATTTTTGTATACTATGTTTTTAATCATTTTTGTGTAGTTTGCTTGTGCACTATCTTATTTTTTCCTGATTGTTCCTTACCCAAAGGTTGCCTGGAAGAGATCGCTTGCAGCGATAAGGCCTCCTTTGCCAACAGTATTGTAAATGCTACTGTTTCGTTTGTTTTTTGTGTACTTGTGAGCATTAAAGCGTTTTTTTTTACTAATACAATTCTAATCTTAGGACCTAGAACTAATCTATTTCTCGAATTTTCGAAATTATATGTACATTATCCGACGCTGTTACGGTGAAGGAAAACATCGTGAGGAAACCTGCGCACGCCCGTGAAGAGATTCAAGGCGTGAAGTCGGCCAATCCGCACTGGGCATGCGAGGACGACTAAGGCCTATACACCCGCGTACGGGTGGGCTCGTGCCCCTCGGTGGGGACGTTTAAATGCCGATGATGATGATATATTTTCGTTGTGTATGAATCGATTTTGATGATCCTTTCGTCTATATGGAAAGATACTTCAGAGGTGGTCATCATCATCATCATGATAAGGAAGTCAGGGTTTGATAAAAAACACAGATTTCAATAAATATTATTTTATATAGACGACAACAAAACCTCAGTTACCCAGTCTACTGCGTAATTCCAACAATACAATGCGTTATTCAAAGGACGGACAAAATTCTGTGATTAATATTGTACTGAACCCCAATTCCGCTAACTTAAAATGTAAAAATAGGATAGTTATTGTCCGTCAACAGTAGAATTCTGTTCTCATTCGTACTGTTTTATTTACTTAAATTTTGTACGCAGTCAGATCACAATCTATTAGTTCCTGAAAAAATTAACAAAATAAATGGACTATATGGTAATCCATAAGCAAACACAGCATCTTCCAAATAATAATCTGACATTTATAAAAAAAAATAAAGACAGTTCTTAAAAATAATACATCATCATCAACTCATTAAACGTCCCCACCGAGGGGCACCAGCCTACCCGTATAGGGTGATTAGGCCTTGTCATCCACGTGGGCCCAGTGCGGATTGGACGACTTCAGGCACAACCTTCGAATCTCTTCGCAGGCGTGCGTGAAGGTTTCCTCACGATGTTTTCCTTCACCGTAACAGCGTCGGATAATGTGCATATATTTTCGAAAAATCGAAAACACATTGGTACATGTTGGGATTTGAACCTCATCCCTCCCTGTAGGAAGGCGACAATCCACAACATTGAGCCACCGACGCTCAAAAATAATACACAAAAAGAGTTAATTAAGTATGGGTTATACGGGTTAAGGACAATCCTTGTAAATAGAGTCGTCATATTTATTTTGTAAGCTCTAAAACAATTCATAAATAAATCTATATCTATACTTTATCATCATCATCATCATCATCATTACAGCCTATTATGTCCACTGCTGAACGAAGGCCTCCCTAATGATTTCCACGCGGTCCGATATCTTCTATACTTTATAGAAGATTTTAATTGGTAACACCATCAGACATGTCATTCTGTACCATTACCATTTTAAACCATTAACATGAAGTTGTAAAGGAATAAAGAAATTACAGTTGTATTATAAAGTGTCGGTATGTCAAGTAATTGGAGCCCTGGACGTTTTGTGGAGGCTCAATGCTTGTGGACATCGTTGAATGGAAACTGACAATGGAGGTTACATATAGATATCACTTTATAGTAAAGGAAGCCGTTGTAAGCGAACTTTTAGTTGTATTAATTTGGGATACGACATAAATCGGACATTGATGCTTAAAACATTGATTCTAAGGTGGTAATCATCATCATCATCATTACAGCCTAATTATGTCCACTGCTGAACGAAGGCCTCCCCTAATGATTTTCACACGGACCGATCCCTTGCAGTTGACATCCATCTGCTACCCGCCACCTTAACCTTTCTCATAGTTCACAAACGCCAAGCATAATGGCCGGTTATACTCTCTAGTCTTCTGTATAACCTGCCGCAGCGTATGTATGTGGTCTATGGTGCTGAAGCCTTTGCGGAACCCAAGTTCGGGGTGGTAATAACTTTGCAAAATGTATGATCAGTTTATAGCGTGCTACTGCAGTGCATAGCATAGCTATAGGAAGATTGGGTCGTAACCCACGCGGACCCGATGCAGATTGGTAGTGCCCACAATCAGTGACGTACAACCTTTGAATCTCTCCGCTGACGTTTGAGGATTCCTGACGATGTTTTCTCTTTACATAAGAGCGTTGGATAACGTACATATTATAAATTCGAAAACAGATTGGTACGTGGCGGGATTTGAACCTCAGCCCTCCCGGTAGGGGGCAACAGTCCACACTATTGAGTCACCTACGCTCTATGTCTCATTTTTTACTGCGGAAGAATATCGTATACAACGCGAGTAATACCGCGTGGAACAGCTAGTTGAAGATAAAATGCATATACATGCGGATAAACATACTTATATATTTTTTTGTTAATACATACATATTATACATATAAATACCCAGACTATAAACAGACATGTTCATGCACACGAATGTTTGTACTGCCCGGAGATCGAATCCGGAACCTTGGTGTTGCAGCCGGCTCAACCGCAACACAGACTGGGTCGTCAAAAAAGAAAAACATCAAAAAACTTAAATGTAAAGACGTTTTTAAACAATTATTGATGTGCAATATTTTAGAGCACGAACGAATATTGCCATGGACTGACGACTCTCTTTGGATAGACAAAACATGATTTATTGCCCAAGTAAAACACTATAAGAATAACTCAAAATCAAATTCAATACAAAACGTGCTAAAACAGCGACTAAAACATAAAATAGTGCTGACAAGGAACCTTATAAATTCACAAAATTCAGTGCTTGATAAATCTTAGGCTATCTGAGTAGGACCTACTATACTAGGTTGCCATTTTGATCACATAGTCAGAAAAAAGCAAAAGATTTAGTTGATGACATTTACCATAGTACCACACATTTTATTAAGTGGTAGACTCGGTACTGAGTCGTCTAGGTAGGTACCACCGCAGTACCAGATATCGTCCCGTGAAACAGTAGTGTTATGCGCTTTTGTGTTTCGGGATGAGGGCACTGTAGCGTGTAAATTACCGGGTATAAGAGACCTAACATCTGATGTCTCGAGTGACGGGCGTTCAGAAAAAAGAAACATTGCTCTACTAGGTGGTAGACTCGGCACTGAGGCGTATAGGTAGGTACCACCACAGTGCCAGATATCGTGCCGTGAAATACTAGTGTTATGCACTTGTGTGTTTCGGGATGAGGGCACTGTAGCTAGTAAAATTACCGGATATAAGAGACCTAACATCTATTATCTCGGGTAGCGAGCGTTTAAAAAAGAAATTTGCTCTACACTCTCATTATGCCGACAGATGTGGTGTAATTGTTTGACGAGGACTACTACACTAAGGGTTCCATCTCCAGGCAGTACAAACATTTGTATGCATGAACATGTCTGTATGTATTAATCTGGGTGTTTATATGTATATTATGGAGTATTCACAAAAAATACATAAGTTCGTTTATCCGTTTAGTACCCATAATTAAGGCTAGATGCATAGTTAGGGGTTAGATGGCGCTGTAGTAGATATTTATTTCTGACTTTTGTTCGAGGTCTTACTTAATAGTACCCCAGCTAAAGACCTCTCATAGATCTGAGAACCAGTAATTGTTAAAACTTATGTAATTTAAGTAATTTATTAAAAGGCATACATTAGTGCATGTCGTGGCAGCCTTTAAGTATCATCATCATCATCATTACAACCTAGAAAGTCCACTGCTGAACGAAGGCCTCCCCTAATGATTTCCACGCGGACCGATCCCTTGCAGTTGACATCCATCTGCTACCTGCCACCTTAACCAGATCATCAGACCATCTGGTTGGGGGTCGGCCTACGCTTCGTTTTCCGTTACGCGGACGCCACTCGAGAACCTTTCCGCCCCATCGGCCATCGGTTCTACGCACTATGTGCCCTGCCCACTGCCACTTCAACTTGCTTATCCTGTGGGCTATGTCGGTCACTCTAGTTCTCCTACGGATATCCGTGTTCCGGATCTTATCGCGTAGGGAAACACCTAACATAGCCCTTTCCATAGCACGTTGAGCAACTTTAAGCCTATTTAAGAGGCCCTTAGTAAGCGACCACGTTTCACTTCCGTATGTAATAACCGGCAACACACACTGGTCAAAGACTTTCGTCTTCAGACACTGAGGTATTTTGGACGAAAAGATCTCCCTTAACTTCCCGAACGCTGCCCATCCTAATTGGATTCGACGCGAAACCTCCTGCTCGAAGTTGGACCTACCCATTTGAACTACTTGTCCCAGGTACACATATTCGTCTACAACTTCGAGTTCAGAACTTCCAACTGATATTGGTATGGGCACAACATGGATTAGACATGACTTTCGTCTTGTCCATGTTATTTTAAGACCCACCTGTTGCGAAGCTCTGTTAAGGGTTTGAGCATAGTACCTAAATCCTCCATGGATTCTGCCATGATTACTATATCATCGGCAAATCGAAGATGAGTGATGTACTCGCCATTGACGTTGATGCCAAGTCCTTTCCAATCGAGCAGCTTAAACATATCTTCCAATGCAGCTGTGAACAGTTTCGGAGATATAACGTCTCCCTGTCTCACTCCTCGGTGCAATTGGATAGGTTGTGTAAGCTCTTCATGTACTCGGACTGACATAGTGGCGCTCTCGTACAACTTCAATACTTCGATATAGCGGTAATCGATGGCACCGTTGGAGGGCTGAAGCACAGCCCAAGTCTCGATCGAATCGAAGGCTTTCTCATAGTCCACAAACGCCAAGCATAATGGCCGATTATACTCTCCGGTCTTCTGTATAACCTGCCGCAGCGTATGTATGTGGTCTATGGTGCTGAAGCCTTTGCGGAACCCGGCTTGTTCGGGAGGCTGGAAGTCGTCAACCCTACTAGCGAGACGGTTCGTGATGACTCTAGAAAACAGCTTGTAAATGTGACTCAATAGCGTGATGGTGACCTTTAAGTATAACAGCGATTTGTTATGTAATTAATAAGTTTTAATTGTAAATGATATCATCGTTTGTTATGTAGGTTGTCCTTAAATAAATAAATAACTAACTCTAGATTAACTATTAAAATGTAGCCCTTTCAAATATAGTGTCCCAGTGACAGCATCAGGGTAGCATCATTTATCAATCCGTGAACCTCATATATCTTGTAAACCATTTTCACCTTGCAAATTTTTCCGTACTGAATGGGAAAATTTATTCTTAACGACGAAATCGCGAGCGTTAATGTGCTAAAAATAACCAGCTATATTTAGAATTCATCTTTGCAGAAATGCTTGAACGATAAGCAATACCTTGGCGTTTTTATAACCTACAATCTTGATGATACGTTTGCCTTCATGCCGTTTACAGTCTATGCATTTTAATTTTACTTGATACTGAGTCGTTTAGGTAGATACCGCCACAGTGGTAGAAATCTTCTCGTGAAACAGGATAGAACACTCCTGTTTCACGAGAAGATTTACAAGAGACTTGTGTTCCGGGATGAGGGCACTGTAGCTAGCGAAATTACCGGGTATAGTGCACCTAACATCTGTTGTCTCGGGTGTCGGGCGTAGTGTGGCATTGATGGAGAATCATAACTGTCTATCAGTTGTTGGTCTCCTTCAATGCCGCTCTGTCATGGTCAGGCGTATCACTTATCGTCAGGTGGTTCTGACCGTTTTATAAACTTATCACATCAAAAATTAAACTAAATATTGTACCGCAAAGTTATCGTGGACATAATAAATCCAGTTTTTCTTGATAAAAAACAGCGTAAAACCTTATCTCATAAATATTAACGTTGCTTATCCGCCATGTTTTACATTGTAATTGACACATCATTTATTATTCATGCAAAGGAAATTACATACAGCCTTTTTCTTTCGCTCATCGCGGTATGAATATTGGGACTTATTTAAGTAACAAAACGGTTATGTGTTTTTTAGGTTTTATACTTTGACCTGAAACTTCATGAGACGGGTCAACACTGGACTGAGGTGCCAGCTAAATAAACTAACTTACATGTCTGACCCATCCCTTAAATAGGGTGGAAATTTGTTTGGAGCGTTCCGCAATTGTCAATTCAAATCAAATCATTTATTTATCAAGGTAGTAAGCTAAAAAATTATATGCAGACTGTTTGTCACTAACCAAAAATCTCGTGAAATTTATTTGGAAATCTGCTATCAAACGCTTAATTCTATGAAAGTATTTCGTAATTTTCAAGGTAGGAAGCAAAAATTATTTTTTCTTTTCCAATGAAAAATGCGTTTTTTTTTAAATCGTCCTCCAGCCTGAAATGAAAATTTGTGAGAGACTCACCGCAGAATTATTACGTAACTGTGTTACACCGCTTTTAAAGCGAGCGAAGCCGCGGGCAAAAGCTAAGAACCAAAAAAGTGCAATCAAGGATGTGAAATATCGAGCAATGGTCAAACAATGAAAGCAATGTACCCACAAAAAAGCTACTTAGCTGCGATCCCACAGGAATTTTATTGGAAAACGAACATTTATAGAGCTGTTATTACTCAATGGTCGTATTATTTCGGATAACAATCAGCCAATCAGGATGCGCCGGACCACAGATAATATAATATATACAATCAAGAGAACACACGGGGAGGTTATAGGCTAATCGTGAACACCCACCAAACTGCATTGGGCCCGCGTGGTAAACCGGCCTTATCTTCCCACGGGCCATCTTCCATGCCGAAGGCCTGTTGCCTTTAGTTAGCCGTTATAGGCTGATGATGAAGTGATTTAATAATAAATACCCACTGACATTCACACAACACCATCTAGCCTCAGTGTGAAGCGTAAAGCTTGTATTACAGATATTAACAACTGATAACATACTTATAAATATTATTTTGTAAATACATACATAGAGCGTCGGTGGCTCAGTGGTGTGGACTGTCGCCTTCCTACCGGGAGGGCTGAGGTTCAAATCCCGACACGTACCAATGTATTTTCGAATTTTCGAAAAATATATGTACGTTATCCGACGCTCTTACGTTAAAGGAAAACATCGTGAGAAAACCTTCATGCACGCCTGCGAAGAGATTCGAAGGTTGTGTGTGAAGTCGTCCAATCCGCACTGGGCCCGCGTGGACGACTAAGGCCTAATCACCCTATACGGGTAGGCTCATGCCCCTCGGTGGGGACGTTTAATGAGCTGATGATGATGATGAATACATACATAATATACATAGAAAACACCCACGCCAATAAAAACAGACATGTTCATAAACACAATTGTTTGTACTGCCCATCGAACTAACCAGGAACTCTTAGTGTAGTAGCCGACGTCTTAACCATTACACCAAATGCGTCAAATTGAATGGGTGCTAACATCTCTATGCGTTGTATTTCATTGCAAAAACATCGGATTCTTTCCGATTTTTCGTGTCGCCGGAAAATAATTAAAACTGCTATGTCGCTCGATGACTTCAGATATCAACTTTTATCAAGGACTTGTACAGTTAGCTGTCTCGATACAAAGTCGACCTGAATTCGAGATGAAACTGGTTTGTACCCTTGATTGATTGGCGGGTAAAACTAATGACAAACGAAATGAACTAGATAATTGGCCCATCTGGTGTAATGGTTGAGAAGTCGGCTGTTACACCAAGGATTCCGGGTTCGATTCCCGGACAGTACAAACATTTGTGTTCATGAATGCCTGTTAACACATAAAACACCCAAACCAATACAAACACAAATATTTATACTGGACAGGGATCAAAACCTGGAACGTCGTGTTGTAGTCGGCTTTTCAAACATCACAATAACAAAATATTTATTATTTGTGACTAACATTAACAACATAACATCGTCACGTCAAATCCATGCAAACAAAGTCGATGGAAAATGCCAAATATAACTAACTCATTCATATTACAGTAAAGGTACTGTGAATCGTTACAGAAAAACAATGACAGATTTCTTTACAAACAACACAGAACTGAAATTAAAATTGTAAAATATGCAAGAGTTGAAAGCAAGTTTCAAAAGGCTTGACAGGAGTCTTATATTATTTTTAGAATATAAATCTTTCGAAATTTTAAAATAATATCTCAAAAGTCGAGTCACATTGCAAAGGAGACGCAAATTTATGGAACCTTTTTTATGGATTTCAAAATTTAGATTTCATATTATGGCAGACTCATAAATAACTATTACGACATATGTGTGTAATGGTCGAGATGTGGCTACTACTAAAGGAAGGTCGGCCAAGGATTCGGGTTCAATTCCGGCAGTACATACACAATTTCACAAAGGCAGTTCTATCGCAATTAATTTTGACCTGGTTAAGGTGGCGGGTAGCAGATGGATGTCAACTGCTAGGGATCGGTCTGCGTGGAAATCATTAGGAGAGGCCTGCGTTTAGCAGTTGACGTATTAGACTGTAATGAAAATGAATTATTTTTTTCTCAAAGTTTTTCTAAACAAATGTTTACCCCATTTCCTAACTCACTTCAACATCAGCTGAGTAATCATAAATATAAAAGCTACCCTTCTAGTTTTCGGAGTCAAATTTCTTATTCAACTTCCCTCCATCAGTCAAAATCACCGAGTTTGTAACTTTCCGACGATTTGTACGTTGCTTTGGCGATTCCATGAATACCTTTTCATGAATATGTTACTATGTGAAATATACTTATTCAAAATGAAATTGCAATTTTGAATGTGTGAAGATTCACACATTCAAAATTGCAATTTCATTTCATTCATAACTGTAACGAACCCGAAACTCTAAGTGTAATACCCGACAAGATAATTTATTTATTTATTTATTTTACCCGACAGATAAACCGTCCCAGTCCTGTACTTTCCTCATTCACCCTCCACTTTATAGATAAAAAATACTGAGAAACTCAAAACCTATAATCCATTAAATGGTTTTATACATTATCTGCGTAGGGAATTCCTTACAGTTCTATAAGTTGATACATTAAGTGAATTTTCCGGGATACAAATGGGCAGTGGTGATAAATTGCTTTCGCTATGAGCCCTGCTGCGTCAGCTGTATTCAAGCTCTGGAAACTGGAATAATCGCGAACATTTGGATATGAAATCTATTTCGTCAATGGTTTTTTGTATTATTGTTAACTGAGCCTGGAGGTGGTAAGCTGACTATTATAATGCAGTTTTCAAAGAAATGTGGTTATTATGTTCCGTTAACACTGCCCTTTTTTTATTTTTCCGAACTGACTACTGCTGTTGGCTGTAGATGGCCTTTACAGCTTCACCGGGCAATTGGCGAGCGCAGATGGCTCTCAGTCTTAAACATTTACACAACAAGCCTAATGGCGTCCTAGAATGGGACTCGAACCTCGCTGAGGCGTTACGAGGCACCTGCGCCCTTACCCGTGACTTCAGATGTTACGCCTCTTATACTCGGTATTTTTTCTAGCTACAGTCATCATCAGCTCATTAAACGTCCCCACCGAGGGGCACGAGCCTACCCGTATAGGGTGATTAGGCCTTAGTCATCCACACGGGCCCAGTGCGGATTGGACGACTTCACACACAACCTTCGAATCTCTTCGCAGGCGTGCATAAAGGTTTCCTCACGATGTTTTCCTTCATCGTAAGAGCGGATGATTAACGTACATATAATTTCGAAAACACATTGGTACGTGGCGGGAATCGAATTACAGCCCTCCCGGTAGGAGGGCAACAGTCCGCAACATTGAGCCACCGACGCTCTTTCTCTCTCTCTTCAACCTATCGCAGTCCACTGCTGGAATAGTTCTCCCCCACTTTGTTCCAGATATCCCGGTCCTCCGCTTTTCTCATCCAGCTTCTACCAGCGACCTTCCGACGCTCTTTATTCATAGTAAATTCCATCTATAATTTTCATGAAATGTGTCATCCGAACCGACATATTAAATAATCCTTGAAACACGTTTACAGTAAATCCCCGCCTATTTGGTGAACAAACATTAATAACAATGAGATAGCTTATACTTACTAATGCGCAATCAGGGGCAAACGGTTTCTGTGACGTCATCGCAAATTACCCCCATTACACCCACAATGATGGGGGCGACATGTTCATTTGTCCCATGGGCGTGACAAACTCATGTAGATCAAGAATCAACATGGATATATTCTTTTGTGAAGACAGTTGAATTTAGTTTTATATTATTATTTTACCATTTGGTGATTGACGACCCATTTGGTGTTGCGGTTGAGAGGTCGACTTCAACAACAAGGGTTTCGGGTTCGATCCCCGGGCAGTACAAACATTTGTGTGCATGAACATGTCTGTTTGTCATAGTCTGGGTGTTTTCTATGTATATTATGTACTAACTTTGGGGCTAGATGGCGCTGTGTGAATGAATTATTCATTTAAAAAGCAATTATTTAAAAATGAATTATTCATTGAAAAAGCAGGAAAACGAGCCTCAGTTATTCTATTTATCAGCTTAAAATTACGACACTATTGCAACACCTTTCAATACAACTGGAAAGGTATTCCGGTACAACTTTTAATATTCATAGTTTAAAATGGTTTCAGTATTATTAAAATCCTATCACCAAACTGAACGAATCAGTGCAAAAAAAGTTATCCTTTAGAGTCAATAAATATAAATAATAATAATCTATGCGGTAATCGGCTACTAGCTTGCCTAAGAAAAACAAGAAAAAGACTCAACAGTGTGTTAATCGCCTGATTGAAATTAGTTAAGGAACGATAGCCGAACGGTGGCCTGCACTAAAACTTAACTTGCGTAAGCTTGGGTTACTCTTTCTTTTCATTCGACCAAGTTATTCAGCCACCAATATCTGCGATCGTGGTCTTACTGGTATTGACTTTATATCGTTACTTAGTGTTCGTGACTTTAGATCACACACACACACTGAAGTCACTTTCACACACACACAGTCACAGTGAAGTCACTTTGTGCAATTATTTCTAGTATGGAACAGGCTGAAATATCTGGTTCTCTGTGTTACATGAACATGAGTATATTCAACTTGCCGTAGTGCATTGCCAGACCTCGTCTGCTCCGTCAGTCATTGGTCCTGACACATATTTGACAAGCCCTCTTCCACTATACTTACTGATCGGACGAGCTTTTCGAATATCAGTAAGGTTAATCCCTGAAATCACATAATTTTTACCTGTATATATCTAGAAAGAAGCTCCTCTCTTCAAGGTATCGCAGTCCACTGTTGGACATAAGCCTCTCCCATTCTGCGCAAGATATCCCGGTCTACCGCTTCTCTCATCCAGCCTCCATCAGCGACCTTCCGGACGTAGTCGGTTCATTCGTCCAGTCCTACGCTTGCCAAGACGCGGTCTCCACTTTAGAACTCTTCTACGGTCATCGGTTCGGCCATAATATAAACCGGCAAAATTAAAGAGTCTATTCCAGCATTCCTAATTCAAATAGACAAAGTGCTATGGTAAACGGGTCACGCTCGCATCTAACGACTTTCTCATTAAACAGCCTTAAGGGCGCCATCACTTGTGCGTTTTGTACCTGCCAGTACTCTATACTAATTGTCGTAGAGCTTCTGAGGCTTACGTGAGCTTTCAATCTTCAGGTTGAAGGCTCAAAGTGCACATGTTATTTTGCCGAGTTTTCTTTTTTATGTTACGAAGTGAACAAGACGCTCACCTGATGGTGAGTGATACGCCTGACTATGACAGAGCGGCATTGATGGAGACCAACGACTAATTAACAGTTATTATTCTCCATCAATGCCGCACTGAGCCCGTCATCCGAGACAACAGCTTATACCCGGTAATTTCACTAGCTTCAGTGCCCTCACCCCGAAACACAAATGTGCATAACACTCCTGTTTCACGGGATGATATCTGGCTTAGCGGTGGTACCTACCTAGACGACTCAGTATCGAGTCTACCACCTAGTAAAAATCTATGTGTAAATATACATTTACGTGTGACAAAATTAATACATATTTTATCGTTGTTATTATAACAAAGCTTGCGGGATGAATACTAAGAATCACTTACGTAATTATTTGCCGTAACGAAGCGGCAGTCCTAAAAGCCTTAAGGGTCAAAGGAATTATCTATTACCTACGCTTATGACGAACAGAAATACGCAACTTGGCAAATATATATTAGTTTCTTCTATTGACATTCCACAGACGCTCGTCTCGTATATTTGCTTTAGGGTTGTTCCATTTATTGTTCTATCGATAATAAGTTGGCTCGTTATTTCTTTTGAGGATATCAGTAATATCGACCAGTCATAAACAGAGCGGTATTGAAGGGAGATTAACAACTGATAGACAGTTATTATTATCCGCCAATGCGGCACTGCGCCCGACACTAGAGACAATAGATGTAAGGTCTCTTATACCCGGAAATTTTACTAGTTACAGTGCTCTCATCTCGAAACACAAAAGTGCATAACACTCCTGTTTCCCGGGACGATCTCTGGCACTGCGGTGGCACCTACCTAGACGACTCAGGATCGAGCCTATCACCTAGTAAATATTACATTATACCCAAGAGTTTTTAACATACATCAATATGAAATTAAAGGACCCACGACTCGGCAACAGTGTTAAACAATTACAAGGAATAATTAAACTCGCTACCAGTGAATTCCCTTTACGATGGACATAAAGTCATTTGATGATGGACCGAATTCCGTGTAAAAGTGTGAGTTCATTTTGTTTTATGCAGATGACAAAATGAGATGGCGTATTTGACCAGTTAATTAGTGTTACACGGGGAGTCTAAAAATGTTATATAGACAGCCATCTTGCTGACATTATATAATGCATGGTTGATAACTTTAAGCAGGCAGCATCGTTAAAATTGTTTCTGTATAAAATATGTTTTTCAAAATAAATATATTTGATTTTAATATGTGAAATTAAGGCAACGCAGTAACAAGTATTGAAATTAAGTCGTAACATTTAGTTTTTATTTATACTCGTATATCGCATTTTCAGAACAAAAGTTAGAAGACCATTTTTAAAAGCCAATTTTAAATCTATTGTTTTGGGTACTATTGTAAGTCTGAACATCTTTACTTCTTTTAATATTTGTTATGCTAAAGACAAACTCTTTAACCCGTCGCATGCTATCCCGGGAAATCTTAAGAATTTCATGCATGTCGTGAGTTTTGCCCGCTAATCAATCGAGTAATTATTGCACGTATAACACTACCTCATATAAAATACTAAAAGTAGCTTTCTCTAGCTACTAGCGTATGTTTTATTATGATTAAAATATCTCGAACCCGAAGTTTGTCAACATCGAAGAATATATTAATTTGGGAAACACTGCTAATCACTTTTTAAACCTGTGTTTCTTAGCATCAAAATTTTTAAATTATTAAATGTTGCTTTGAGACATCGACTCAATAAATAAATCCCAAAATTAAAGGCTTTCCTAGTTTAGACAAAAACTGTTAAGCACTTTCTCATACCGTGTATCTTGGTAGTCTAAATATATATAACTCAAAGGTGACTGATATAGTGATCTATCAACGCGCAGCCCAAACCACGGGCGGATCGGGCTAAAATTGCAGGTAAATAGTGTAACGTATGCATCCGCTAAGAAAGGATTTTGATTAATTATACCCCCAAGGGGATGAAGTAGGGGATGAAAGTTCGTATAAAACTTTGTCAAATTTAAACCGATCGGGCCGTGACTTTGGATGCATAAAGTTACTATTACGTAGGCATCCCCTGAGGATTTTAATAAAATCCACCCCAAAGTGCATAAAATAGACGATGGAATATAAAACTACTTAACACGAGCCGAAGCCGAGCACGAAGCCGTGGATAAATGCTAGTTTGTGTATATTTCTTTGAAACATCGACTCGATAAACAAAATTGTTGGGCACATCACATCACTATCCCTTCTATCAGAAGACAACTTCCCAACTCGTATAAAGATAAAGAATAGTAACATTGCCTGTTTTGTTGGGTATTATATAAACAGGAATGTCGAATAAGCATTCCTTATGATTTTCCTCGTTCAATACATTTTATTTAATGTTATTTTATATGTTTAAAAAAGACGTTGCTTTCATATACTATTTATCAATATAACAAAATGATTTTACAAATATCACTTGTAGCGTGTGACACACCACTCCACACATACGTAATATTGGTATTAGTATATAAGCTTTGATTATTGTAATTTAAGAGACATTATCGAACCAGACTACAACAAGTTTAAGACTTCTTCATTACTCCAGGTGTCTCATCATTACTTGGCGACCCTGCCAGTGCTGCCTTCGGGCAGTGCTGAGCATAAGAACCAAGCATTTTACGACTTAAGTGGAAAGTTCAAAGTCCATTTTTTCAACTTACATTTAATATTATTTATAGATGTATAAAATAAAAAAAAACACTTGCTTAAAAAAAGCGCGTCGTTGTTAAGCCTGTTTAGAAAGAAGCATTCGCATTATTTTTTATGAATAAATGAAATGAAATAAAAGTCAAGAAAACTTAGCTGTGATAACTCGTTCTCCATGAGTTACGGACTCATATAGCATCAGATTCAAAAGCATTAGAAATAGATCTAAGAACTATTCAAGTTCCGAGCTAGGCACACAATTTTACTGTTGAATAAAGATGTTTGTATTAGACCCTAACCCGGACAATGGCCTCTTTCGATAGATTCAAGAATTTACATCGATTTTCAGTAATTGTGAAGTAAAAGGTATGCGGGTTAGCAAAAGCACTGTAAACACTCTGATTACGTTAAACATTGTCCCAAATACGTTTTTATGTATTGTATTTGGAAACATTAACGTTATATTTTTTTATATTGGTACTATTGTTTGTAAAGTCATCTTCATCGAAGGCCTGCCTAAATTAGTTTTACAATAATATTACTTTACCTTTTCTTGAACAGAAATGCTGACGTATCATTATAATGTTTTTCAGTTTTATAGTAAGCGTAGTTTTAATATCATCATCATCAGCTCATTAAACGTCCCCACCGAGGGGCACGAGCCTACCGTAGTTTGAATATAAAATATTGTAATTTTCATTAAATATTTATTTAAGTTATTTTCATAATCCCGTCAGTATCTTAAAAGTTTTTATAGGGATTTGATAAAAACTATTGTTTATTATATTATAAATAAAATAAAAGAGTTGGAAGTAACCCCCTGTTGCCGCAGTACGTGATTATAGGTACATTAATTTATTAAAATATACATTATAAAATTTAAAGCCACAAAACTTATCTCTAAAATGTCATATTAAGGTTGCATAGCATAGCTATTAAAAATAATTTGAAATTAATTGCAAATGTTTTAGAAGATAATGAATTCCTAACATTAACAAACATTGCTGTATTAGAAATAACTTTGCTCATTAAACATCGTGATGCTTTCAAAACAAATTACTTAGCTCTAAGATGAAACTTACGCAGCAAATGTATTTTTAACCAAGCTAAATAAAAATATATGTATTCAAGAAGCCTTATTATGCAAGTATTAAAATATTCAACTGCTCACTTTATTACAATGAAAGTTCGAACTTACCTAGATTAAAATATGAGCTTCAACTTTATTAACCTTTTAGTAAGTGTGCTAAAATTTTTTTTCATTTATTTGGGCACAAACAGTCATTATAAACAACATAACTTATAAAAAATTGACATACAAAACGACAAAACTCTCTTCAACCCATCGCAGTCTAGTGCTGGACATAGGTCTCTCCGCTTTTCTCAGCCAGCCTCCACCAGCGACCTTGCGCAAGACGCGATCCCAAAGCTATATGGAATTTGGCGACACGAAATTTTTTATAAAATCACCGTCGCTCAAAAGTTCAAGCAACCAACCAATGATATTCTGCACATATAAAGGTAGATACGCCAACCGTGCCTCAAAAACGAACCGCCAAAGAGAATACACTTTGTGGGCTTTTGTTTAGGTAAATGTATGCTCATTCGAAATATGTGTATGTGTGCTGTCGCTGCATTCGAAACACTTTTCGATTGTTTTGTGAGCATATCACGAATCTATACTTTTTATATCATTGGGGTAAACGGACTATAAATACCAATCTCATGACGGAATAAGACTGCACCTCATCTATCACATATAAATAAAATTAGATTGTCTGTTTGTAATATTTAATATAATATTTTTTTTCTTCAAACATATGTACGGTATGTATATGTACGGTACATATGCCAAAATATCAATTTTAAAAAATGTCTCTGTCTTTTTGGTACGGGTAATCTTTGAAACGGCTGAATGGATTTAGACGGGACTTTTTTTTAAAGGTAGCTTATGTATTAAGGAAAAAATAGGCTACTTATATTTGAAACAATGCTTTTTATTTTGGAAAAAGAAACAATGTTTTACCGCGCCTGACTTAACGAAGCGAATTTATGTTATGTTTTACTGCGGGAGAATATGTTATAACGTGGGTAATACCGCGGGGAAAAGCTAGTGTTTAATAATCGTCGCGACATTAGATATTCAAAGTAAACATCCCCCAAAAACCGTCCAAATTCAATTAAAACCCGAAAATCCGGACGCAGGACCATCAGCTGACGTCACGGCGGCCATGTTGTTGGATTTATTTGAACCACGCTCCGGTTTGCAGATAAGATTAATTGAAAAGTTAGCAAGACTTGGGGCTGTGGAGATTTGTAGGATACTTGTTTTTCTTGGTTTAATTTGCAATAAGCTGCATTCGCTGGTTTATGCACATATATTCTTGTGTGTAAGAAAGAATTTATATGACGTATTATGTTTAATACAGATACTAAATTCTATTTGTATATGCATTAAATAAGAAATAATTTGTCACATAATAGTAAAGAAAGAATTATTATTAATATAGTAAGTGAAGAAAAAATTTTGTACCGTTCTCAGGCACCAGCCTCCCTCGCATTGGGATAAATATACTTATGAGCTTGTACCAAGATAACCAAATAGATTAAGGCCCTATTGTGAAGAGGAAATAAAGAATATTTATTATTATTATTGTAATAAATGAGATGTCGGCTACTACTTGAAAAGAGTAACTACTGAGTTTCTTGCTGGTTTCTTCTCAGTGGAAAACTACCTCCCGAACCAGTGGTAGCTTCATTTGACATTCATAAGTGTTCTTTAAGGACCTAAACTGAATAAACACTTTTCATTTTCACTTCAAGACTACCATGTTTGATTACAGTGCAAAAAATATTTGTGAGCATGACTTTTTTATTCATAGTTGTAGTAATATTTTGTGTGTAATATTTTCTACTGATGTAATAATGAAAAGAGCGAAAACGTCGGTGGCTCAATGGTGTGGACTGTTCCCTTCCTTCTGGGAGGGTGTGGGATCGAATCCCGCCACGTACCAATGTGTTTTAGAATTTTCGAAATTATATGTACGTTAATCCTCCGCTCTTACGGTGAAGGAAAACATCGTGAGGAAACCTGCGCACGCCTGCGAATAGATTCAAAGGTTGTTTGTGAAGTTGGCCATCCGCACTGGGCCCGCGTGGACGACTAAGGCCTCATCCAATATGGGTAGGCTCGTGCCCCTCGCTGGGGACGTTTAATGAGCTGATGATGATGATAAGATATTAAATTCTATTCTTTATACTATGTATTAAATAAGGAGAGAATTTGTCACATATAGTAAGTGATTAACAGAAGTTATCGTACAATTTTGTATTGTATTTTAATTTATGAGTACAATTATGTATTGTAATGAAGTGTCAGCTACTACTTTAAAAGTTCCATGTTCGATTCCCGTTGTGACATGATGATATTTATTTCATAGTTTATTTGTATTCTTACGTAATAACGAAAAATGTAAGTATGTGTGTACATTTCTTAGCTAACAAACTAAAAGCTCTCACTTAATTTGAGGCGAGATGACACTTTGTGAATGTAAAAATACATGTTTTACGTGGTAATAAGTGTATGAATTTTAACCTCACGTGCCCGGCTTGAGGCGAAACCGCTTCCTGGAAGTGGTCACGTGCGAAGCAAAGATGAATATTTATATTTGAAAGACCAAGTTTTTATTAAAGCGAAGAGAAACGTAATTGAGGTTGTTCCAAATTTGAGAAAATACCTGCCTGCGTCTGATTTTCCGGCCACATACGACCCTGTAGCATTCAAAAAACGAGCGAATAGGCTTTTTCTGGGCAAGCTCGCTCCATCTTAGAGCACGTCTCTTCCACTAGGATAGTCTGTGCTCAAGAGCAAGCCCTTCATCAATAAAACTATATCATCCTTAAGCCTTATATGAGCACTACTGAATGAAGGCCTCTACTAATGAATTCCACAGCATTTGACATCCATCGGTTCTCATCCATCCATAGGTTGGCCTACTCTTATTTTCCTGTTCATGTGACAGTCATCATCATCATCATCGTCAGCTTATTAAACGTCCCCGCTGAGGGGCACAAGCCTACCCGTATAGGGTGATTAGGCCTTAGTCGTCCACGCGGGCCCAGTGCGGATTGGACGACTTCACACACAACCTTCGAAACAGTACCAGATTTTAATGGTTAACACCTTTAGAAAATGCCTTCTACTCGTACTATACAATCACCAGTTTGAAACAATAATATGAAGTTTGTACAGGAATACCAAAATAGTTGGATTGTAAAGTGACGTAATGCCAAGGCATCATCATCAGCTTATTAAACGTCCCCACCGAGGGGCACGAGCCTTCCCGTAAAGGGTGATTAAGCCTTAGTCGTCCACGCGGGCCCAGTGCGGGTTGGACAACTTCACACACAACCTTTGAATCTCTTCGCAGGCGTGCGCAGGTTTCCTCACGAGATTTTCCTTTACCGTAAGAGCGTCGCAAAATGTACATGTTTTTCGAAAAATCGAAAACACATTGGTGCGTGGCGGGATTTCAACCTCGACCCTCCCGGTAGGAGGGCGACAGTCCACACCATTGAGCCACCGACGCTCTAACGCCAAGTAATTTAGTGGAATTGTGGCTCTGGAAGTGGTCACGTGCTTCCCATATGAATATTCAGGATTGGACGGAGTTTTAATTAACATCTCCCGACGGCAAGATTGCAGTGTTTTTAAAACTTGCACTAGTCTGCAAGCATCAATATTAAGTTTTGAGAGCGTTTTCGCATGTCTTTTTGTGTGCAGTTTATGTGAAAAGAATTATATGCAGTTTCCTTAAATAAACTAACTGAATGCACAATCGGGTCAGCTGGGCAGAATTTATATTCATAATCAAGTCGCTTGCTATATTTCATAGTAGTATGCTCGTGCTTTTGTTTTTGTATCCTTTAATGACGCGTTAAGGTCAACATTTTCATGAAAACTTTTATTCATAAATGTAACAGTAAGTAAACGTTTGTGTCAAGCGGCTTGGACATTTTTTGGTTGATATTTATTCGTGATGACGTATTGTAATGGTATGGGTGTTTTCTATGTATAATATGTATGTTTTATAAAAAAATGTATATAAGTATGATTTCAGTTGTTTAGTACCCATAATACAGGCTTCACGCTTAACTTGGGACTAGATGGCGTTGTGTGAATGTCAGTGGACAATTATTATTTATTTTATTTAATCAATTAAAATACAGTTCCAAATCCTCTGATACATTTTTCCACAAAATTAAACGATTATCACTCATAGTATTCCTAAGCCTCATAACCATATTGTTTAAAATACATAGGTGTATGAAGTATGTACCAACAAACCGTATTAAAATTAAGATAGGAACACAGAACATTCCAGATTCAACACAGTCATAAACAGCACTAATCCGATTTACAATTTAAACTACGAGACATGGAGGGAACAATATAATCCATAATTCACGATTTGAAACTTGTGCTAGTAATATTCTTGTTCAGCTATCTGTATTGGTCTAAGTGTTTCTATGTATAATATATTTACAAAAAAAGAACTTCGTATGTTTATCTGAGATTTTGTATCTTTAGTTTACATATTAATTGCTTATTTGGGGCTAGATCATGCAATTCAAATGTCTGCCTCATACATGTTGTTCATTAAAGTGTCGGTGGCTCAATGGTGTGGACAATTGCACTCTTACCAGAAGGGCTAAGGTTCAAATCGCGTCACATACCAATATGTTTTCGAAATTATATATACGTTATCCGACGCTCTTACGGTGAAGGAAAACATCGTGAGGAAACCTTCATGCACGCCTGCGAAGATATTCAATTTAAGTTGTCCAACTCGCACTGGGCCCGCGTGGACGACTAACGCCTAATCACCCTATAAGGGAAGGTTCGTGCCTAAGTGGGGACGTTTAGTGAGCTGACACTGATACTTGTTATTATATACAAAAAAAAATTCGGCGACAAATATATTCCTTAATAAGCCCTAACAAGTTTCAGCATTACTCGCCAATCGGACGAAAATTGCAATAGCTT
The DNA here is from genome assembly GCA_019425675.1 of Leucinodes orbonalis. Lineage (NCBI taxonomy): Eukaryota > Metazoa > Arthropoda > Insecta > Lepidoptera > Crambidae > Leucinodes > Leucinodes orbonalis. Next base: position 110,505 of record PQWD01007320.1, on the reverse strand, counting down.
CAATTCAGTCTAAAATACGTACAGAAACATTAGCATAAAGACATGTGGGTGCCGATTGAGTTCGACTCGAATGTTCACACATAACTGCTGGATCCGCTTACTCGGTGCAATCAACTTGGCATTCAGTGCTGTAAACGGTTTACGAGTTCACTTGAGACGTTTACTCCTAAGGGATCTGCGCGCCTAGTACAAAATTTATTTGATGTGCTTAGATGTTAGTGAAAAAAATTAATTTTACGGATTTCATTGAGGATTTATTGCAATTAGCTTCATTGCTGGGTATTTGATTGATTTGCTGAATTTACGAATTGCTTCAATCCATTTTCTTTATATGATATATGATATAGTCATGGCAGAATCCATGGAGGATTTAAGCACTATGCTCGAAACCCTAGACGGAGCTTCTCAACAGGTGGGTCTTAAAATGAACATGGACAAGACGAAAGTCATGTCTAATGCCCATGTCGTACCTATACCGATATCAGTTGGAAGTTTCTGTCCTCGAAGTTGTTGACGAATATGTGTACCTGGGACAGGTAGTCCAAATGGGTAGGTCCAACTTCGAGAAGGAGGTTTCTCGTCGAATCCAATTAGGATGGCAGCGTTCGGAAGTTAAGGCACATCTTTTCGATCAAATACCTCAGTGTCTCAAGACGAAGGTCTTTGACCAGTGTGTGTTGCCAGTTATGACATACGGAAGCGAAACGTGGTCGCTCACTAAGGTCTCTTGAATAGACTCAAGGTTGCTCAGCGTGCTATGGAGAGGGCTATGTTAGGTGTCTCCCTACGCGATAAAATCCGAAACGATGATATCCGTAGGAGAACTAGGGTGACCGACATAGCCCAGAGGATTAGCAAGTTGAAGTGGCAGTGGGCAGGGCACATAGTGCGTAGAACCGATGGCCGATGGGGCGGAAAGGTTCTCGAGTGGCGTCCACGTAACGGAAAGCGAAGCGTAGGCCGACCCCAACCAGATGGACGGATGATTGGTTAAGGTGGGGTAGCAGATGGGTGTCAACTGCAAGGGATCGGTCCGCGTGGAAATCATTAGGGGAGGCCTTCGTTCAGCAGTGGACATAATTGGGCTGTAATGATGATGATGATGATGATTTTCTTTATATTTAACTATTTTTAAAATTGTTTCATTTTAACACTATAGTTGCATGCAATCAGCATGCCATGACTACCTATAAGTAAGGTGACAGGTGCTTTAAGTTTTTTCAGTTGTATCAGTGTTTATCTTGTTGGTTGTCCTAATATATAAATATTATAATAAAAGTCAGTCATAAAGGGCCGCAAGAGCCCTCCTAAATACATTTTAGGGTTGAAAAGATCACATTTTTATTCGGCCTTAACAGTTAAACTAATTCAATGGTCAGTAATCTGATTAGAAATATCTTGAGAATGCTGCTTTAAGTTACATAGTGCTTATATTTTAATTGGTTATTGGTACATCTGTTGTTGACTGAAATAAATGAATTAATGACTGTATGTTATGGACCTGGCGTCCTTAAAAAAAGAGCGTATTCCCGTTTAAAGGGCCGGCAACGCATTTCAGTGCATTCAGGTATTGCAAGTGTACATGGGCGGCGGTGTTATTAACCATCAATGATGTAAAAAAGTATCGATTCGTGATATGCTCACAAAACAATCGAAAAAAGTGTTCCGAATGTAGTGACAGCACACATACACATATTTCGAATTTTGAACACATTTACCTAAACAAAAGAGTACAAACTGTACTCTCTACGGCGGTTCGTTTTTGAGTCACGGATGGCGTATCTACCTTTATATATACAGAATATCATTGTTAACCATCAGTTGAGCCGTCTACTCGTTTGACCATATAGTATAAAAAATGTGTTTTTAGCACTATTTATGATTTTTTTCTTCTACTTAAAGAAACAGACAAAAGGCCGACATGAGTATTTTAAAATTCCACCTCAAGTTGCACGATTCAACACTTCCGCATTAATGCAAAGTACTAAGAAAAACATTTCTTAAAAAAAAACACGGTCGTGAAAGTTTTAAAACAGGAACTTTTGTGCTTGAGAGTTTCCGAGTGTCTTTAAATTTGTTTGAGTTTCTCGGGACATACATAATTTAATATTGTGTCTCGACAATATAGGTTCAGTGGTTACGTTTGGTGTAATGATTAAGGTGATCGTTAGGACACGGGTGACGGGTTCGATTCCCGTTATTGTCATTCGCCTGTAACATCTCATTGCACCGTCAGGTCTTCCCACATAGCTTGCTATGGGGAGTTTGGGTCGTTACCCATCACGCGGGTTCAGTACGGATTTAGGTGTCTGAACGACAACCATCCAAAGATAACTAAGATTGATTCTATTCAACCTATCGTAGTCCACTGCTGGACATAGGCCTCCCCCATTTGCGCCAGATATCCCGGTCCTCCGCTTTTCTCATGCAGCCTCCACCAGCGACCTTTCGTAAGTCGTCGGTCCATCGGGCGTCCTACGCTACGCTTGCCGAGACGCGGTCTCCACTCCAGAACTCGTCTGCTCCAACGGCCATCGGTTCTGCGACATACGTGATCACACCACTGCCACTTCAACTTACTGATCCGGCGGTGAAGCTTGATTACCGAGCAGCAAACATTTTTTTAATAAATAAATCATTGACTTGGTTCAAAAGTCAACAGAGCACTGTAGTTTCATCATCATCATGATAATCAGTCTAATATATCGATTACTGAATGACCTCTCCTAAAGATTTACGCAGACCGATGGCTAGCAGTCGACATCAATCATTTTATTTCGACACTTTAGCGAGGAGCAGATGGATGTGGACTGCTAGGAACCTAAACCAGGTCTTCGGTCTATTCAGTCTATTGGGTTAGGAGCTGGTCTATGCTTCTTTTCTTTTACTTCGCTTCTCTTCTCTTAGTCTCTTAGATAAGTTGAAGCAAGCGATACCAAGATATAGTCAAAGTCAAAGTCAAAAACATTTATTTCAAATTAGGCTTACAAAAAGCACTTATGAACGTCAAAAAATATACAAAAATATAATAAAAAACAATAAACTAAAAAATATGAGTTTTGATGCTTTGAAAAAAAGCGCTTCAGTGGTCTGGCCTGTTGAGATATAAGGCCTATAAGACAGAGCGTAGGTGGCTTATTGCTGTTGCCTTCCGATCTGACACCCTTCAGATGATGATTCCACGCTTTGGAGGGCACATTAGGTCTCTGGTTTTGGAGGAGCTAAATTTTCCCTTTGCCCTTCCATTATTTTATTATCTGGAGAGTCTCAAATCCCGCCACGTACCAATTAGTTTTCGAATTTCCGAAATTACATGTACGTTTTTCTGACGCTCTTACGGTGAAGGAAAACATCGTGAGAAACCTGCGTACGATTACGAAGAAATTCAAAGGTTGTGCGTGAAGTCAACCAATCCGCACTGGGTCCGCGTGGACGACTAAGGCTAAACACCCTATAAGGGTAGGCTTGTGCCCCTCGGTGGGGACGTATAAGGAGCTGATGATGATTATGATGAAGCGATACTAAAACCAAAGGCTTAGCCAGTTTTCTCATTCGTATTAATTCGCTCTAATAAAAATTAGAACGTCCTTGATTTTGCCTAGTTTCTTTGAGGCTAATTTGCTTTTACCGCGACGTTTCGGATTACGCACGAGTTGCTTATTGCTCGCTCGAGTGAGACGGTTACAAGTTTTACGCTTATTGATACTGCGATCAACATTATTATCATACCACCTTTGTCGACCCCTATATGTGTTGTCAATATAAAACAAACTTTGTTTTAAAGGGTTTTTTCACGAACAGAAGTTATAACCTGATGGTAAGTGATGCCGTCACCTATGAAAACTCTTTAAAGGAACAATAATTACTTTTTTGTGCATGAACATGTTTTCTATGTATAAGTTTATTTATTTATATATTTGTATAAGTTTGTTTATTTATAGTTTTATCTGTAAATACATACGTTTTAACAAAAATGTATATAAATATGTTTCTCCGTTGTTTTGTATTCATATTACAGGCTAATGCTTAGTTAGGGTCTAGATGGCGCTGTGTGAATGTCAGTGGATATTGATTTATAGCCCTGGAGATATTGGACCGTAACCCACGACGCGGGCCTACTGCGGATTGGATTTTACAAGTTTATGTAAAATTTTAACATACATTTTCAAATTTCAAATATCATTTATTCAGTTTAGGCCCGAGGAAGGCACCTATGAATGTCAAATAAAGCTACCACCGGTTCGTAATACACCTTAAACTGAGAAGAATCCGGCAAGAAACTTAGTCAGGGTAAATAATTTCCATGTCAATACAATGATAAAATTTAAAATTATTAGGAAGTAAGAATACGTGGTTTTGATTACAAACATAATCTTAGTAATATGTCAAGTGATGATACATTTAGCTATGATATAGAAGAAAATGTTGTGTTATTTATAGGAAAATTTTGTTGCGTACCATGGTATATCATTTAATAATATTAATAATAATTATGCCCCGACCGTGCACACTGACCGTCTCCGGCTCCCGGAGTGGCCACCCACTACTCTCACCTCTGGCTTGCCTTCATTGGCTGTCCAGAGTGGGGTTGAAAGAGCTACATGCTCGCGAGTTGGTGCAGTTTGTTTGCGCAGAAAGCGGTGTACACCTCTCGACACCCCTAGCCACCTGCGCCGGTGTTGCGTCCCAGGCATTACGCCGCATAGTGGATGCCCATCTAGCGGGTAGCAAGTCACCGTCTGCCTTAATTTTCAAGATTGAGACATTTGATTTGGCAGGCGCCCCGCTGTCTCAATCAATAGCCCAGAAACTAGACCAGCAATTACCCCATCAATAGCCCTAATTTATTTTTTCTTTCCATATTTGCAATAGTCCTTGCACCGAGCGGGTGCTCGCTCTCTGTGTACTTCCATAGTGCAGGCAGAGCGAGCGGCCGCTCGGTGTACACATCACAACTCATTATTTTGTCTCACAAAGCCTCTACGTGTTGGACCAATGTCCCCACGCAATCTTCAAAGGACCGGTCTATGAACCGTGAACTCCTAACAGAGACTAAAAATAATAATAATAATAAAAATTTATTGCTTCTTCACAAGTCACAATTGCAACATGTGGTCATTATTAGCTACTTACAATACACAATTTATTTTTGTACCTTTATTGTGAAGCAATTGGATGTGGCTCAGCTAATGTTGATAAATAATATTTAATTGATATTTTTCTTCCACTCTTTAATATTATGTTCGCAATCAATAGGTTTTTTGTATTTATGTGAAGTAGGATGTATGTGTTGCAGTATGTGTATGTAATTCAAGCGTGAACAATGGAAGTCTAGTCCCAGTTGGTGCTATCAAATATAAATAAAATTCCACCTGAAATGTTTATGCACTGTCACCCTAACACGTTCTCGACATGACCGGACAGAACTTTTCTTTAGAAACTGTCCTGCGGTATTCACGCAAATTCCAACTTCCAGTTTTGTAATTATGCGCCCGCCGCCTTTGAGATATACTGAAGACATGGTAACTATAAATTAAGTTTAAAAATATTCGTCGATCAAGATTTATTATGAAAAAAATACAGGTTAATTTATTGCTTTTATTTATTTTTATGGAATAAACATCCATTAACAATAATGAGTTTTATTTGTCGCTCGAATCAACAAACAAATCTGAAATTAGCTTTAAGCTATAACTTATACAAAGGATGCATAGAAATAAGGTACCCACTCAGTGTATGTCACAGTATCAAATTAATGCTACGACGATTTTCAGTGGGACCTGATTTTCAGTGGGACCTTTGTTTTCAGTAGGACCTGTAAAAAACGAGAGTACGATGAAACGTTGAATATAATTATAAATACCTAAAAACTGCTCTACATTCATCATCATCAGCTCATTAAACGTCCCCTCCGAGGGATACGAGCCTACCCGTATAGAGTGATAATATAGGCAACACATTGGTACGTGGCGGTATTTGAACCTGCGCCCTCCCGGCAGGAGGGAAACAGTCCACACCATTGAGCCACCGACGCTCGTTGTTCAGCATATAATTGCAAATTCAAAATGGCGTCCCAGAAGTCGACAACGTTGTCACACAGAGTCGAGATGACAAATGATTGCACAGGCCAAGTCACGTACACCCAACCTGTTACCCCCCACCATACAGCACTCCCCTTAAATTCCAGGGTTACCACGTGAACGAAATTTAAATCACCAAAATTGGGTGTATGCTGCGAATATCAAAAATATGGTTGCTATAATGCAACATGGGAGGTGTGAAGTGATCTATTCTTTAGAATTCAAAGTTTGCGACATCTGCTTTCTGTTTATTTCTATGAGTTTATTCTATAAGGCTTAAGAGGACTGTTTTCTTGGTGTGCGGTTGTGAATTATGCATATTGTATTGATGCATGGAGATATAGAAATTTTATTTTAGCAGAATATGGTTAAATACAGATGATAAATACATTTGTTACATTCCAGGACATTCACCAACGGGGCATGCAAATACATAAGATAATTATATTGAAACAATTTCCTTTATATAATGTCAGATAATGATAGACAAATAGGAGAAAATATAATTTTGAATTAAACGCTTAACCTTTATTCTTACAATGTTTAAGTGTCATATTTAATTTTGTCAATTGACAGTTCACCTTGTTTTACGTACGTTATGGAAAGGTTGTGTCATGCACTCTGACGTCATTGGATGGTGATGATTATAATAACTCATGTCATGGATAGTAGGGGCGTGGAATTGAAAGAGCAAGTTTTAGTGTACGTGGCAAAAATTCCCATTCTCGCTCTCAAAGTAGACGAATTCTCAACCATAACAGTAAGAGTGTCGTTTAATCGATTAAACCCTATCGTCAGTTGATTAAAAAGATTTATAATAAATATCCACTACATACACACAGCGCAATCTAGGCCCAAACTTAGCAAGCCTGTAATATGGATACCAAACATACTTATATTTTTGTAAATACATACATATTATTACATAGACAACACCAGACCAATACAAACAGATATCTTCATGCACACAAATGTTTGTACTGTCAGGAGATGGAACCCGGAACCCTAAGTATGAGAGCGATGTTCCAACCATTATACCATATGGGTCGTCAGAGATATTTTTAACATTATCAATATCCAAACAACACACTGTGTAGATGAAAACTCATCCGGGAAAACAGGATGCGACCCGCCAGAACTTTGAACTTTCATATTTAAGTTGCCTCCGGGAACTTTTCAGTCGTCCGGTTTTTCCCGGGGAATTGCGGCAGGAATATAAGGCAGACGCCCGGGAGTCTGAACAACTGAAGCTGTGTTTCTTGTAAGTATCCGGGGGAATCAGGGTTCTCAGTTGCGGAGACTTTGTTTCGTTTGATAAGAAAATGGGATTTGTAATTAAAACCAAGTTAACTCTGTCATATAAATCGTCAATTTTATTTTTTACTTTTATATTTATTAACAAAAATATTTATTCAATTAACAACATTACATTATTCGGTAACTAAAATATATTACACCCTAAACACTTAAAAATAAAAAAAAATTAAAACTAAAAAATATAATTAAAAGAAGTCCCTTTCGGCAAAGTTCCGAAAATACTGGCAGCGTTACCCCTTTGGATTGCCAGACTGATTCTTTGACCAAGGTAGCTGCCAGATCTTCGGTCACCTGTGACGTCGACTAACCTTTTGGAAATCTCTTTGAAAAGCCTCAAAGCACTAGGACCCCACGGACCAAGGGTCTCGACACCGAACGGAACAAAATCATATTCGGAGCCCAGACCCCTGTATTTGCATGCTTTGGCTTTTTTAGCCGCTTCACAAGCCGCACCAGCTCTGTTGATTGTACCATGTAGATGGGAAGGGGCCAGCGTGTCTGCACAAGTTGCATCCCATACTAGCACCCGGCCCATCCTCCATGGAATCAAACTCATGCCATCCGGCCTTTTGCCATCGTCTCTTGCAATACCAGTCGGCTCAAGTAGACTTGGCACGTTGACGGTGGCAAGAGACCGGCATATGACATCGTTAAGTGCGGCATGTCTCGAGAAGCGACCTGCACTTTTTTGGCAAGACAGACCGTGATGTCCCAGCTGGTCGACATCACTGCCGCAGGGACATATATGTGGAGCGCAGACCGGAACCCCCAGCCGCAGACAGGTTGCGATTCGCAGCGTGTCAGGCTCAAGAAAAGTTCCTGTTTTTGACGAAGGGTGCGCGTGAAGCCAGTAGCCGGCTTCAGGAGCACCTAAGGCCAAAAGCCTGGCACGCGCCGAACCCGTACTCAGCTTAAAAGATTTTCATAATTTATTTTGCAGATAATGCTGTCCCAGCTCCGCTGTGAGTTTGGTGATTCTGGAAAATTTTGGCCTGGGCATGCAATTATGAAAGCGTTTCTAGCTTCATCCATGCCAGCAATCTCAAAGTTTGAAGGCGATGCCCTTAAAATTTTACTTATGAGACTAGCTGAACTGTGGACAGAAGAAAGAAAAGGTAAAGCGATACTGGAAATTTTGCGAATCCCTAAACCACCAAAACGGATGGGTAGGGATGCTTGGGTCCAAGATTGCTCGTTAAGCTGCATATTAAGAACAGATTCTAAGCTCATTTTGATTAGATCGTCTATTTGTGTCGAGAGAACTGGGTGTTTCCAAAAGGAGCAGCAACGTAGCACATACGTAAATTTCGGAACAAAAAGACAGAATTTTAAGATGCAAAGTGCATAATGTGGACTTATTTCAAGGAGACGGTCAGCAGTATTTTGAAATTGAATTGTTTAAGTATTCAGAAATAGATTCATCAAAAATTGGAGAACCTAATAGGTAAAGCGAATTTCTGTTTACTATTTTAATATTTGGAGCCAAAATGTTAAATTTTTGTTGAACATCATTTAAATTTCAGTTCAAGTTATTTAAAAACAGTTCGAATTTGCTGAAATTGATCTCCAAACCAATGGCTTCAAATTTATTTTTGATTAATAAAAGGTCCGAAAACACTGTATCTATATCACCTCCCAGGATTCCGTCATCCAAATACCAAACGTTGAATTTTGAATTTAAATTTTTGATTACCGGATTTATAGCCAAACTAAAAATTGCAGGCCCAACAGATCCCCTGTGATATAACTTTTCAATTTTATTTTATTAACTGTGTTCTAATAAAATAAAATTGAAAAGTTATATACATATTTACAAATAATAATAAATAAATATCCACTGACATTCACACAGCGCCATCTAGCCCTAAGTTAAGCGTGAAGCCTGTATTATGGGTACTAAGCAACGGATAAACATACTTATATTTTTTTTGTAAATACATACATATTATACATAGAAAACACTCAGACTAATACAAACAGACATGTTCATGCACACAAATGTTTGTACTGCCCTGGGATCGAACCCGGAACCCTTGGTGTTGCAGTCGACCTCTCAACCGCAACACCAAATGGGTCGTCAACAACAAATAGCCTTAAAACGTAAATAATATACAAAAAGATACTTTATTCATCGAGATCGAGAGAGAATAAAATCCGTAATATAAAAAACCTGGTTGAGGTCGCCATCCACATGAAAGGTGCCCAAGAGGCTGGTCATGTTATCGCGCTGACTTGCTAGGCTAATACTCTGTCCGAGATAAAGACCGGACTTCGTGTCTCTATCATATTAGATGACATAACTTCAAGAGTGAGATCATGAATCATGTAGTATAATGGTTGAGAAGTCGGCTATTATACATTACATTACGGGTTCGATGCGCGAGCGGTGCAAACATCTGTGCCTAGACCTTTATCTATTTGCATTGTTCTTAGTGACACCAAAGAAGGTTTATCTTATTAATAACAAAAAATCATTTATAAATGGATACTAAACAACGGATAAAGCGTCATCTAGCTCTAAATGAATTTTATTTAGTTGCGTTGCCAAATGCGATTGAAAATTTAATAAAGAAACTAACAATATTAAAAAACTTTAATACACACCTAAAACTAAAAACCTTAAGAAATAAAATATAATAACTAAACAAAACAATAAAGAACTCCCTTAATTAGTTCATGTACAAAAACTGATAAAAACATGGGTGTAAATGATCACTTTGTATAAGTTGATTTTCTGTTTCATTTGCTTTTTATAAACAAACCGAAAGCAGTCTGAAAGACTTTAGAAAAACACAAAATCTGAAATTGTAACAATCGCAACGTTACTGTGGATATAAGTTCAGATTGAAATCATCTCTTACCAAAGTTATACCAAAAGCAATTTAAACTTCACGTTCCAAAGAGTTGTTAGCGTATGCGGAATCGGATACAATATCCGATTAGAGTTAACGGCTTCTATTTTTGGTGTATTGTTGCGTCTAAATCTCGGATGCTTTGAACGTAAATGCGTTGACTTTTGATACAAAAGATCAGTGATGCAAGCGATTGTAGAACGTATACGTGTTGTATTAAGTGTGAAACCTTAAGTTGGAATAGAAACCGTAGTGATACCACAGTCTCACAGAAACCGGTGTTACACAAAGTAAGCTTTGTGTTTCGATAAATGTTTGAAGTTTCCGGAGGCCTAAATTTTTACACCTCCCTTTTCTGTTCCATCTCTTTTTGAAGGTTGAATACACTTGTTGCATCTCCAGAGCTGCAAGTGTCCATCTGGGTCTGTATCACTTATTATAAGACGAAACGACTTTTTTATGTCAAAAAGTGACATGCATGTCAGACGGCAGTGTTTATAACCTGCCATTACGCACGCACCAAACGTATTCTATGTCTTAAAATATGTTTGACAGGCAATTTACCTACGTCATCATTACATAATTAAAATAAAGTGGAATGATTTTCTAGTTAAAAAGCCAAAAAAAACGTACATGAAGATTTTTATTGTAAAAGCAAAAAGGATTATTCAGTCTCATGCAATAATTATTCGTCTCTCTGTCGCTTCCATCCGAACCGCCTTCAATATTTCTCGAACCAAACCGCGAAGTATCATATTTATTATAAAATTTAAAAGTTGAGAATATTGATATTCTTTATGATAGTTGGACAGCAAATACCAAATAGTTTAGTATTCAAGAACTTTGCTATCCCCTGAGTCGCGGGATTAAATTAATAGAACTGACGTTGAAATAAATACATTACATACATACATTCATGATACATAGTTTTAGACGGAAAAGACCAACGCTACGCATCCCTAATCACTTGAAGAGTGATGTCACGTCACTAATATCTCTCTCTTGATATTAGCATTGCACGCAGGAAACAGTCATATTATAACAATAATATTAAATCTGAATAATAAAAGTATTAAAAATAAAATGATCATTTAATAATAGTAATATCAGCGTCCAACGAAAACTGTACTGTAGTGAGATTACCTTGAAACCATCGGGATACAAGACGGAGATGAGCGTTCCATCATTACGTGGTAGACATTCCACACATCCGCACAGCGCGCTATGGTGTCTCGTTTTTAACGCGCACCGCAAAGGAATGGAACTCTTTGCCTCCTTATGTGTTCCCCGATCATTACAACATGGCCGTCTTTAAGGCAAGGGTGAATAGGCTGTTTCTAGGCAGGCATGATTCATCCTCGGCCTATGCCTATAGAGGATAAAAAAAAATATGGACTCGAAACTTAGCCGTCTCGGTAGGTCCCGTAAAATAGGAGTGTTTTGCAATTATTATGATAATGAATAGATACCATTATTAATTTCTTTAAACGCTGCATCTGCCATGGTCAAGCGTATCACTTACCACCAAGCTTACCACCAGATGAGTGAGCTGACCGTTCCGCTCAATTGATGTCATAAAAAATCAACTGTCATCTGTCATTTCAATTTGACATTCGACTTCAAATATCAAACCGTAGACAAGTGTTAAATAGTCTATTTTTGTAAATACATACATATTATACATAGGAAACACCCAGACCATTACAAACAGACATGTTCATGCACACAAATGTTTGTACTGCCCGGGGATCGAACCCAGAACTCTTGGTGTAATAGTCGGGTCTCAGCCGCAACACCAAATGGGTCGTCAATTTAAATTTTTTTGACAAATTTAAAAACTGTACAGTATATCATAAAACACTTGTATTTGCACATATATTATGCACAAACACACACACACACGCATACATACACACACGCGCGAACACACACACACACACACACACGCGCGCACACACACATACACGTTCGGTTTTTTCTCTTCTTTTTACATTTATTAACTTAAGATTAACTATAGTATTATTGATTGAATTGATGCTGGTGTATGTACCTTATAGTTAACCCATTGTTATGTAAGAGCGGGGTCTCCTTACACAGGTTCTTTTGCACTTACCAGGAGGCCAAGACAATTCTTTTATTGTAAAATTTTTAAAGGTACTAAATAAATTATATATTAAGTATTATTATATATCATTTTCTGATTGACCTTTACCGCATCGCTTCCAGCGTATATTTAACTCCGGTACAACGCTCGGTGCAAGGATACAAGCTGCATTCTAATGCATTTCTAGATAAGACCACACGACTCGCGACCCCTCATAATGCTGTACTGCGGATTATATTTTTAAAACGACTCTTTGATTTCCTTTGGGATTACTTGGAACGATGAAAAAAGAAGCACGGTAGTAGTTTGGTCTTTTTAATATGCTGGTTTTAAATCATTTAATCAAGGGTTTTCAAGGATTCAAAAGCATGATTTTCATCATTTGGATAATTAGTATCATAATATGAATGAGTTTATCATTAAAGTGTTAGACAAAGCATAATGACGGCGGAATATAAAATTCAACTTTTATAAGGAGATTGTGTCCTCATTGGAAAAAGTTTCAGTCGCTACAGATTTTGTAGGAATCCAATCTATGCCAAAGATATGCAACTTTTTTGTTATCTTACTTAATCGTAACCAACAAAACCATTCGCAAAGCCTTAGAATCTTAATTATTGTGGTTGTCGGATTTATCTAATCAGTTATGGTTACAACCCATGTTACAGTCAATCACGCGGTGGCGGTGGTTACAAAGAATTCACAATTACTTAACACATACATGAAAGCGTCGATGGCTCATTGGTGTGGATAGTTGCCATCTGATCTGAAGGGAACAGGTTCAAACCCCACGAAGTACCAATGTCTTTTCGAAATAATGACGTTTATTTGACGCTCTTACGGTGATGGAAAAACATCGTGACGAAACATGCGCACGCCTGCGAAGAGATTCAAATGTTGTGCGACTTCCAGCACACTTTGTTTGTATTTAATGTTATTATTTGATTAACCTACAGTGTTTCTAGCAGGATTCTTGTCAGTAGATACTAACTACAGAACGAACCAGTGGTAGCTTCATTTGTCATTCATAAGTGTTTTATAAGGAGACTTTACAGGACAAAAATTAAATATGACATTTTGATTTCATTTGATATTCATAACTTAAGCTAACAACTGAACACAAATAACGTCTTTTAAGGTTCTGTGGTGACTTTGATAATAAATAATAATAAATATCCACTGACATTCACACAGCGCCATCTAACCCCACGTTAAGTGTGAAGCCTGTAGTATGGATAAGTACTAAACAACAGATAAACATACTTTTGTTATTTTTTTTTGTAAATACATACATATTATACATAGAAAGCACCCAGACCATTACAACAGACATGTTCGTGCACACAAATGTTTGTACTGCCCGGGGATCGAACCCGGAACTCTTGGTGTAATAGCCGACGTCTCAATTATTACACCAAATGGATCGTAAAATTAGATGTCATTACCATCACCATATACTTCTCTCATCTCTCGTCAACCTATCGCAGGCCACTGCTGGACATGTAGTCTTCTTCCATTCTGCACCACATATCCCCGTCCTCTGCTATATGAAGATATAGCAGAGGAAAAAGAAGCTTTTGGACAACAGTTTGTTATTCTTAATTAAATAAGGGGCAATTTGTGGACCTTATGCCTACTGATGCATGGTGTGAGTCGATGTACATTTTTGAGGTTTATTTATTTATTTATTTAACAATTTATGCACACACAGAAAAAACAAAACACAATAAACATGGAAAAGTACGTACAAAGGCACAGCTTATTTCACAATAACATTTCTTCCAGCTGGCCAAAACAAAAGGAAACAAAGAAGAAAAGTAGGCAAGTGTGTACTAATAATAAAATAAAAATACACATATATGAAATATTTATATTGCTTAGAACATATTTTTTTAAATAACATGCTGTACAATATGGTTAAGACGCTTACCTTAAGGTAAAATGTATATATGTAGTTAGTATTTACCATAATCATATATTATATATATATATATATTTCATATATGTGTATTTTTATTTTATTATTAGTACAACTTGCCTACTTTCTTACTTTGTTTCCTTTTGTTTTGGCCAGCTGGAAGAAATTTCATTGTGAAATAAGCTGTGCTTTGTACGTACTTTTTCCATGTTTATTGTGTTTTGTCTTTTCTGTGTGTGCATAAATTGTTAAATAAATAAATAATAAATAAAATGAATATCTATCCATTTTATCCATTTGCTGTTTCATGTCAGGCGTAGATACGTCTGACCATGAAACAGCGGCATAGAAGGAGACCAACAACTGATACACAGTTATTTCTCCTCAATACCACCGCACCATCACTCTAAAAAAGGTGTTAGGTCGTGTATACCTATATTTTCACCAGCTACAGTGCCCTCATCCCAAAACACAAAAGTGCCGAGTCTACCACCTAGTAAATTAAATAAAGTATTGTTAAAGTCTGAAGTTCTCCAAATATCATGTTCAATTAACCAAGAAATGTCTCAAATCGTTAAAAATATAACACCAATTAAACAATGTTTCAAGACAGGCACAAACAACGTACATAATTAGCAAAAGCCGCTCATCAGATAAATGTTATAATCTGTATTGTCAACACAGACCCGGTAAACGCAATTAAAACTTGTAGATGGATAATCTAAGTTTATAAGAGGAACGTTTTTAGGGCTTTAAGGCGTGTTCCGTAACGAGACTCAAGACCGAATTAGAGATAGATGGTGCTGTGTGAATGTCATCATAATCAGCTCATTAACGTCCCCACCCGGACGAGCCTACCCGTACGTGGGTGTATAGGCCTTAGTCGTCCACGCGCGCCAGTGCGGATTGGTCGACTTCACGCACAACCTTAGAATCTCGTCGTAGGCGTGCGCAAGTTTCCTCACTGTTTTTCTTCACCGTAAGAGCGTCGGATAAAGTATAATTTGAAAATTTGAAAAATACAATGGTCGTGGCTTTGAACCTGCTGCCTCCAGATCGAAAGCAGTCCACCTCCTTAGGACCCCTACGTTTTGTTGATATCAGTAAATATATATTTTATTCTTAGAAAAACTAATTGATGCAACTTAAGTTTGTAACTTGCACCACAAAGCAAAGAAGCCCTAATTTGCGGATCCTTACGCAAACCACATAAAAAGCGTTTGTTTACTAATTGTTATTTTCAAGTCTTTGTCAAAGGAATCCTAATAAGTTGTAATGGCCGAAGCCTTATGCCAATGGAGCCTTTTATTAAAGAACAAGAGAACTTGTTTTATTTCATAAAAAACGGTTCGATGATCCATGTGGTTAGGTAACAGTAGAGAAGCTATGAGACCAAGGATACTGGCTTCGATCCCTGCGGACAACAAACATTTGTGCGTGGACATTCACAACTCTGAAGGATCTTCATGTGCAACCTTCAAAACGGGGAAAGAAAAATAAAGAACGGGAGGGGTTCGATGAAACACAACGTGCGCGTTGTTTGACGCCAGTTATATGAGACCGTGATACTACTAGCAAGATATATTATCTACTGATTAGAACTAGAAGTTTAAATTTTCTTAAACAAACCGGATGTTGACCTTAACCCATTTTGAGTCCCAAGACCTGCTTCCAAATTTCACGGTTATACCTCCACACATCCTCTGAGAAGATAGCCATCTTAAACGGTTCAACGCTTGTCAATAAGCGGTATATCCGGATTACCGGAACTTGCGGTTTGACACTAACGAGGGTTACATTTTCTGCTTCGTCGTACCGACGCCATGTTTGATTCGGAAGTGTGGCGAAGTATTTGCACAGTTTTATGCTTCTCATGTATGAGATATTTGTATCTAATGCTGAGTATCAGTGGCACTCTATATATGCAAACACAGTGCATACCTGTGCGTCGAGACGACCCGGAAAATCGCCAACATATTAAATGATTCCCACTTATTCGTCCATATTCCTCTACAGATTTAAACCATAGGCCAACCAATTGCACTCAATTTGACAAAAATATAAATAATTTATTATTTTCGCGATTTGTGTCCCTTACTTTGCATACCGTACTTATAATCTCTGTCCACGTAAGTATTGGGTTGAGATTGCTGCATAATCCAGGGTTTTATACCGCGGGGAGACATATCTCTCTTGTTGCAGTCACTGCCAGACATAGATCTCCCCCATTTTGCGTCAGATATCCCTGATCTCCGCTTTTCTCATATAGCTTTCACCAGCGATCTCTCGCAAGTCGTCTGTCCATCGGTCCGGACGTTCTACACTTTGCATGCTAGAAATCGTCTTCGGGGAGTCATATTGAAATTTAATGAGCTATTTTTCCTATTTGATGAGGACATTACAGGCTGATACACCTGATTAACGGAAAACGAAGAGTAGGCCGACACCGACCAGATGGACGGATGACCTGGTTAAGTGGCGGGTAGCAGATGGATGGCAACTGCTAGGGATCGGTCCGCGTGGACATCATTAGGGGAGGCCTTCGTTAAGCAGTGGACTAAAGATGATGATGACGATACCTCATCATCATCAGCTCATTAATCGTCCCAACCAAGGGGCACGGTCCTACTCGTATAGGATAGTTAGGCCTTAGTTGTCCACGCGGGCCCAGTGCGGGTTGGAAGACTTCACGCTCAACCTTTGAATCTCTTCGCAGGCGTGCGCAGGTTTCCTCACGATGTTTTTCTTCACCGTAAGAGCGTCGGATAACGTACATATATTTTCGGAAATTCGAAAACTCATTGGTACGTGTCGGGATTTCAACCTCAGCCCTCTCGGTACAAGGGCGATAGTCCACACTATTGAGCCACTGACACTTATTATGGCGTACCTCTTAAAATTGTCTCATTTGTTATAAGTTCATTTATTTTACAAATTTTAAGTATCATTTAGTTTTCTTTCAACAATTTCGTGACGTCTAATTCCATGATATATATAGACATTACGCCAATAAATTAAGTTTTTTCGCCAGAATATTGTGCGGCTAGTTAAATTAAGCAGAAACGTGAATCAAGGCAATCCGGACCCTCGTTAGTGTCATGGGTCCAATCGATTTGGATATCGGCAAGCGTCCAACCGGCAAATAGGTCTAAAACAAATATGGCAGCGGTTTATTATATATAGAAATCCTATTAAATCTTATCACAAATGTGAAAGTTATCTAAAATATTACCACCGATATTCACGGGAGCGATACGCGACTTCAGTGTTTTTTTTAATGTTGTAAGTGTACAGGACGGCCAGGACTCTCACCTGATGGTCAGTGACACGCCTGACCATAATAGAGCGGTATTGAACGAGGCCAACAACTGATAGACAGTTATTATCCTCCATCAATGCCGCACTGCGCTCGACACCCGAGACAATCTCTCGTTAAGTTAATAAGAAAATATAAGCTCAGGCACAAAATAAATTATATCTTCCCAGCTCTCGACTAACAATTCACTCTTCTAGCCATTGATTATGTCGATAAAAATTTACAATAAACTACGGACAGCATAAGAAATGAAAACCATGAAATTTTTTTTTAAATAATCTCAAACATTTTTTAATAGAAAAAAGCTATTACAGTATCAAAGAATACCTAACTGATAAATATTAGCCGAATATGATAAACTTAATCAACATTTTAAATACATAACATAGATAACATAAGCGACATTTTAAATACATATTATAGTATACAAATATAAGCTACAATTTTAAAGATATACATATACACACAGATTGATAAAGTAAATTGTATTGTCAGAATCCAGCCTCCTCCTCTCTCCGACATTGTTGTTGTGCCCGACAGGGTCCATAAGGTCCTTTATTATTTGTAAGTCCACCGTGTAAATACTATGGAATGCAATAAAAAATTGAGTATTGAGTATTGAGTATCCGGTAATTTCACTAGCTACCTGCCCTCATCCCGGAACACTAAAGTACATAACACTCCTGTTTTGACGGGACGATATCTGGCACCGCGGTGGTACCTACCTAGGCAAAAACCAGTTTCTACAGAAAAAGCTTTATTATCATCAAATCAAATTCAATTAACATTTCCTAGACACCTAAAATGCCACTTCACAATGACAAATGTTTAATTTAGCTCGTATTCAAGCTGAACGCGTTCCCCATTTACGGCAAGTACAAAATAAACCACACTAATCCCAAGTTATCCCGAGAAAAAGGTCTTGTTGGCATGACGCGTCTTATATTGTCCCAGGGTTATTTAACACGTTAAGCTCACCTGATTTACTTAGACCTTTGTACCTGCGAATTTTGTGATTTTAGCGTTGAGGTGATAAAGCGTCATTTTAGGCGGATTTTATGAAATTAGTCAGCAATCATGCAGCCAAATCTGGACCTCAATTTGTTTACTTGATATGATGACACATTACAATCCAACTTAAAATTAGGTATTCCGGTATAACTTTTATGTTAATGGTTTAAATAGTTATTGTTTCGTAGTATGAATTGTCTTATGGTGTTACGAATTGAAATTTATTATAAAATGAAATCATGAGTGTAAAATTTTAATATTGACACTAGGGACGTCGCATAGTCTAACCTAGGCGCAGGTGAAATGCTTTAGCGAGGCCTTTTGAAAGAATAATTTACCTAAAAGTGCCGTCCTTTTTCATTTAACGGTTAGTAGTAATTTTAGTTAAGACAATATACAAGGCTGCCTTTTGAGTCGTGTCGATAGCCAATCTCCCGCAATTATTAAAAAAACATATTCCATTTTCATTTTTTGAATTATTAAAAAAGCTGACGACAAAGGTTCTCAGTTATACCTTTTAAGTTGTCTCGTTTGAAATGAGTACAAACAATCTCATACATTATAACTATTTATTGTTTTTCAAAGAATTCTAGACGCCTAGAAACCTAGACGACTCAGTACCGAGTCTACCACCTAGTAATTTAATGCCAAATTTGGAGCCTTTTTAAGCCAACAATTAATTATGATACAAGATTGATCCAATAAACCGAAATACAATGAAGTAGCAACTTCATTGTATTGTTTGTGATGTCAAGATACTACCCTCGTCTAGCGCTGAGCGTTCGGTTTTAGATCTGATCGGTTCGAATCCCGCGAAACAGCATAACGAAACGTCACCTTGTACGATTTTCCCCGCCTTGGATTAAGACATTGCAGGCGGCATCACCTGATTGAAAAAGAAAAATGATTCTATGATTCGTAGGACACGTTATGTCGTTCACCATCAGCACATTAAACGCCTCCACAGAGAGGCACGACCCTGTAACACTACCCGTAAAGGGTGTACAGGCCTTCGACGTCCACGCGGGCTCAGTGCGAATTGGTTGACTTCACGCACAGCCTTTGAATTTCTTCGCAGGCGTGCGCAGGTTCCCTCACGATGTTTTCCTTCACCGTAAGAGCATCGGCTAAACATACATGTACTTTCGTAAATTCCAAAATACATTGTGGCAGAATTTGAACCTGCACCCTCCAGATCGAAAGGCAACAGTCCACACTAATAAGCCACCGACGCTCTCATGATGGTTGTTGTTAGCACTTACCAATCCACATTGAGCCTGTATGGTGGGTTACGGCACAATCTCCCCGTAACTAGTTTTTATTGTAAACCAAATGCTTCAACCAATATTGTCTGCAAACCGTTTTGTCGAGTTGATTAATAGATTTTTAAAACAAACAAAGATGTTCAAATACAATTTCTAAGAAGTGTAATCTTGGCATTTTATGAACGGCTTTAAATTGATTTCTAAGTATACAAGAAAATCCTTTGCCTACCCACGAAAGTGCTCTAAGCTCTGTAAAGATTAAAACGTTATAAAAAAGACTTGAGTGGTTACAAAATGTTTAACCTGTCCTCCGATCGTCCGTCAAGGTGCTTTAAGAACCCACGCTTTAAAATAATGTATAGATAATATTCGAAAGAGATTAAGAATTATAAAGTTAGAAGGCGATAGAAGTGCTTTTAATACTAAGTAATTGATAGGGCAATGTACTAGCTAGCACATAGCTAAAACACTAAAATGTTTAGTTCGGGTGATAAGTAATTTCAATTGTGCACGATTTTACACACTACAGTGATGTTTTACTGCTGAAGTAGCAATGGGCTATATGGCCCGTCCATTGCTACAAAGAACCGATGGCCGTTGGGGCAGAAAGGTTCGTGAGTAAAATGGGTATGAAGTCGACTGAAACCGTGAAATGAAGTTATTTTGACAAAATAAGACGCAAGTGTCGTCCCACTGATTTCGAACCAACAACCCAACCAAGTGGCGATCTAACCTCGACACTGAAACCACTACTTAGCTAACTTATTTTATAAAAATAAAAACTTGCTACACAGTATCTATTATCATTTAAGACATTTACTTCATTTTCTACGTGGTGGATCCGCAATCAGTCATTGACTATGATATTTCAGACATAAAACACAATTCGTCAAGGTCTCCTTATCACGATTTTTTAACAAGATATAGTATAAAAAGTTACACTGAACCTGATATGAAGGAGACTTCGTATTCTATCGTCGCTTAATATCGCCGTTAAAATTTATTTATTTTCACAAACAGGATACAGTCTTTACATGAAACACATTAAAATAAAACAGTTCACAGGACAGTACTGTAGCCCAGAGACGGTGTACACGGTGATTTCAAGACTCTTTTAAAAATAGAATAGGCTATATCTTACGTTGAAAAAAAAAACAGCACTAGCAAGCTTACAATAATAGCCTTCCTAGGTCTTTTTTATAACAAATAAAATTATCATTGAAGATGTCTATCTCTCCATTACCCCCACCTCGCACGCGGACCAGCTCATTGTACATAAAATTAATGACATACTCTTGTTTCTTTTGTCAACGAACGATGGAGACCCAACCGCGAAGTAATCTTTCGTGAGATGTTTTAAGAAGGAATACAAATTCTTTCTCATACATGAGAATTAGGAATTGATAAAAGAACTTTACTTAAAGAAGCAATTTCATCGGATACAGATATTGTCATGCTTAAAACGAGACTTCCATTTTTTAAGCCAGAAGTGCAATAAGCCAATCCAGATATTTTTAACGAAATAATCTCGTTCGCCATAAACACCCATTAAATATTCCTTTTCTTTTAATTTAAAGCCCATAAAGAGACAGTTGCTAAATAATTCTTGTCATTTGAATAAAGACGGAGTACGTTTAGAATTCTAGAGGCAATGTTGATGCCAGTTTAACTTATATATTGGTTCGGTTGTCAGGGCTGGATTTTGATATTTTTTATATAGAAAGAGGCAAACGGGCATGCGATCTCATGGTAATTGAATCTGAAAGAAATAAATATGACTCAAAGACGGATTGATTTCGCAAGTGGGGCCCTTTATAATGTGATAAATAAAATACTCAACATTTATACTCAATACTTCACATCAACATATAGGGAATGTGAAGCCAGTGTTTCCAAAAGGCTTATGTCTTTGTCCTACAAAGATACTAACAGAAAGCGTAATTGCAAAAAGAAAAACCAATTAAATAAAAATGTTTGTGCAACTTAAGCACGCACTCTCTCTCTCTCTTTGTTTGTTACGAACTGTAGAAGAACTATAAGGCCCGTATTCTAGAACGACACTCAATATTGTACTTTACTTAAATTAAATTAGAAAGGGATAGCGCTATATACGATAAATAGCAGCATCTATTTCTAACTATGTAAAGATCAATGCTTGAGTTTCGTTCTAAAATAAGGGCCTAAACGTACTAATATGAGTGTAATCTTAAATTCTGCCTTTAAGTCATCATCATCATCAGCTCATCAAACTTCCCCACCGAGGGGCACGAGCCTACCCGTATAGGGTGATTAGGCCTTAGTCGTCCACGCGGGCCCAGTGCGGTTTTGACGACTTCACACACAACCTTCGAATATCTTCGCAGGCGGCATGAAGGTTTCCTCACGATGTTTTCCTTCACCGTAAGAGCGTCGGATAACGTACATATATTTTTCGAAAATTCGAAAATACATTGGTACGTGTCGGGATTTGAACCTCAGCCCTCCCGGTAGGAAGGCGACAGTCCACACCACTGAGCCACCGACGCGCCTTTAAGTACAAAAGTGGAATGTGGCTACAAAAACAAAACCAAATAAATCGTCAGAATACCCTATGCGGTAGAGAATGAAGAGTGGAGCCTCATTTATACGCAGAACGAAAAGACTTTGACTGCCAGGAAATAAAGTCACGGAAGTAGTTGTTGAAGTCTTTAATTTTTTTAACACCACGCCATTATCCCCAAGATAAGCATGAAGCTTATATTACGGGTATTAAACAACTCATGAACAAACCATTTTTTTGTACTCTTCTATTATTTCGCTAATATTTCCTGGAGCATTGAATCCAACCCTGTTCTTTACGACATTTTATTAGAAATTCACATGCGAAGGAAATTGAAGTTTTATCAAAACAATAAACTGTAATTTGTGTTGGCAACATCGCGTGACAGTATTATATTTATTCGTACATGCAAATATTAATAAAAAGATACTACCCAATAACAGAACCATTTTGTTTTGATGTTACCAATAAAAAGAAATATCAAATGTAATGTGTGTGACTGGAGTATTAATACAACTTTCAATAATGTGATGGCAACTGACAAACAGCTATACTATCCATAAATTAATAATAAATATCTACAAACAAGGCGAAGTGACAATGGGCAGGGCACACAGTCCGAAGAGCCGAAAGGTTCTCGAATCGAGATCGCGTACCGGCAAGCGCAGCGTGGGATGACCGCCCACAAGATGGACAGATGACCTGAGGAAGGTTGCGGGTGGCCGTTTGTAGTGGGATTTATTGGGGGAGGCCTATGTTCATGTGGCTGATATGATGATGATGATCCACACACATCCGACGCTCTTACGTGAGGAAACCTGCGCACGCCTGCGAAGAGATCCAAAGGTTGTGCGTGAAGACTTCCAACATGATGGTGACCTCAACCAGATATTTTATTTATAGGGAGTAATCTCTATGAATAAAAAATATTTTGTATATATGTATCTATTTGTAAATATGTATATAATTCTCAATTTTATTTATTGGAACTTAATTTATAAATACTGTTCTTAAATGTTATATTTGTTCAATAGTTGGATTCACAAAGTTTTGTCGAATTACAAATGTATCATCATCATCATCAGCTCATTAAAAGTCCTCACCGAGGGGCATGAGCCTACCCGTATAGGGTGATTAGGCCTTAGTCGTCCACGCGGGCCCAGTGCGGATTGGGCGACTTCACACACAACCTTGAATCTCTTCGCAGGCGTGCATGAAGGTTTCCTCACGATGTTTTCCTTCACCGTAAGAGCGTCGGATAACGTACATATATTTTCGAAAATTCGAAAACACATTGGTACGTGTCGGGATTTGAACCTCAGCCCTCCCGGTAGGAAGGCGACAGTCCACACCATTGAGCCACCGACGCTCTAAATCAGTGGTTCCCAAACATATTTTGTCTACTGCCCACTTTGAGAATAAATATCTTTTTAGCGCTTCAAATTGAATTTATTAATAATTGTGACCTATATATGTATATTAACGGAGAATTCTAAAAGAAACTTTTACTATAACCCGCAACTTGAAACCTGAGCGCAGTAGGTAACATACAACGGCGCTTAAGGTCTCAAGTTAACTCTTACGGGCTCCACCTGTCAATAAGAATGATTATTGAATCGCAACTTTATAGTATTAAAACAGAGTATCTTTTATTAAAAATATTACTAAAATAATCAATCCTTATATAAAAAAATAATGTGAAGGATGAATCTGATGCTGTTTAATAAGTTTGTTGATATCAGGTTCGGTAACAAGCAAACGATTTCGCTTTTTAGTAAGCAGTGTTGTTACAGCACTAAATTCACAAATAT
Source organism: Leucinodes orbonalis (assembly GCA_019425675.1). Taxonomy (NCBI): domain Eukaryota; kingdom Metazoa; phylum Arthropoda; class Insecta; order Lepidoptera; family Crambidae; genus Leucinodes; species Leucinodes orbonalis. The sequence goes on along the minus strand of PQWD01007320.1, from coordinate 86,292 downwards.
GAAGATGGGAATGCTATCAAGAATCATTGAACGCTTGACGACAATCCAGGGTACAATTGCGGGATCTGTTTTTGTATCCAAAATTCTTGGTAACCATTTTTGAACTTGATTTTTATTTCCTCGTTTG
>PQWD01007320.1:34352-77839 GCA_019425675.1 Leucinodes orbonalis | reverse complement strand
TTCTAACTCATTTAAGTAAGATCAACTTTGAGTCCCATTCCAGAATATGAACCTTCAACTCGAGCGAAGTGATACCATTGCCTACATGAAACTGGCGTAAAACAACGTGCATGTACTGTTTAGTAGAGTGAGGTCACTAGTGGCCCAAAATTTCCATTCGCAATATTTTCTTTTCCTCTGTGCGTTTTTAAAGGTTAGTAACACAGCGCCTTCGGAACAAGGAGTATCATTGGGTTGATGACTTACCTATCTATGTTCTATGTTACGGGGTTCGGTTTCCGCACTTAGGCCGTGAAGTGGACCATTGTGCGTGAGCCATGGCGGCCTTCTGGTCATTCCAGCCCACCTCCTCCAAAAGCAGATAAGTCTTCCCGGTCTCCTCAGGGCATCCGCGACTGTTACCGGTGAGCCGATAGTCTCCCTGCGGATCTGGGCTACACCTGTGCACCTAAGAAGCACATGCGCCACCGTTTCCTCCTCCTCCATGCACGCATGCATGCATTGATGACTTACCATTAAGTGAATCTTCTACTTGTTTGCCTAACTATGGAAAAAATAAAAAATAACTAAGGAAAATTGTTTCAATATAATTATTGTTATGTATTTGCATGCCCCGTTGGGTGAATGTGTCTTGGAAATGTATAAAAATATCTGTCATCTGTAATTAACCACATTCTCGCAAAATAAAATTTCTGTTTCTATTTCTATTTCTATAAATTCAACAATTGTCGAGATCTTTCCTTAGCGATATGACTTGGCGCTCTTTCAAAAGGAGCGTATTCTCTTTTAAAAGGCCAGCAACACATTTCAGCACCCTCTGGTATTGCAAATGTACATGGGCGGCGGTGTCATTTACCATCAGATGAGCCGTTTGCTCGTTTGCCTGCTATAGCAAATCAAAAAATATGCTTTTGTCTACGTTTTGTTTTGGATGAGGTAGTATTGTTCAGGAAATATCTCAGGTGGCATCCGATTGCATAATTAATGAATATTATCGCATCCAGTACACCACAAGTTTAACCGCAGTCATTTCGATAGTAACAGTTAATTCCCTGAAAGCATCCCTTACAAATAGAGCTTACTCACAAATCCGGGGAAAATTAACTGTACCAGTCGTCCAGACGGGAGTTTTCTCAAGGAAAAAATACTTGAAGCGATACTTTAGTAATTAGCAGAGACGGGGAATTAACTTCGGGTCATCTTTTCATGTTCTTTCAGTTGTTGCGTCTTTTTGTTATTGCTTGTTTTCATTATTATGCGGATGTTTAATTATATTTATTCAAGAATTAAATTATAATAAATTGATTGACGGTGAAGGAAAACATCGTGAGGAAACCTTCACGCACGCCTGCGAAGAGATTCAAAGGTTGTGTGTGAAGTCGTCCAATCCGCTTTTTTTTTTTTTCGGTGATGGCCCCCGCCGGCGGGGACGGAATCTCGGTTGTCGGTTTGTAGAGTGTAATTTTAGTGATTTAGCTATTTCGGCCGCCGATGCGGCGGCGACCGTGATGGGATCGTCCGGATCCTCTAGCACGTCCCGTGGACGTGGTGAAATATTATTATTATTAGCTGCTGTTGTTGAATAATCAGCAGAGGAGAATCCGTCCAATCCGCACTGGGCCCGCGTGGACGACTAAGGCCTAAGCACCCTATACGGGTAGGCTCGTGCCCCTCGGTGGGCACGTTTAATGAGCTGATGATGATGAAATTGATTAATAAAATATAAATTTGAGTATTCCAATAATTGTTTCTTGATCAAATTTAGAGACTTTTTAAATGAAATGAGTGGTGTGGTGACGGCAGATTAGAATAATATATAGCAATGTATGAGCGTCGGTGGCTCATCGGTGTGGACTATTGCCTTCAGATCTGGAGGGTGCAGATTCAAATCCCGCCACGTACCATGTCTTTTTGAATTTTCGAAATTATATGTCCATTTATCCGACGCTCTAACGGTGAAGGAAAACATCGTGAGGAAACTTACGCAAGCCCGCGAAGATATTCGAAAGGTGTACGTGAAGTCGGCAAGTAAGACCTTATCACCATTTACAGGTATGGTCTTGAAGGGAAATTTTATGAGCTGATAATGATTTTGTATTATTTTTTGATTTTCATAATAAATATAATAATAATACCTATACAGATTTTAACATTCTGTTTAATCTTAATCTCAAAATTGATCTATTTCATATCGTTTACGTATCGAGTAAAGTTAGATTGATGGATAGTCAGACTTTATCTGATTTCGTTTAAGTTTTCGCGATCCACAATCATTGATTGATATCTACATTTACGAATTGATCGCGTATTTATCAATGATATTCTGTATATATAAAGGTAGATACGCCATCCGTGCCTCGAAAACGAACCGCCAAAGAGAGTACAGTGTGTACTCTTTTGTTAAGATAAATGTGTTCGAAATTCGAAATATGTGTGTGCTGTCACTGCATTCGGAACACTTTTTTCGATTGTTTTGTGAGCATATCACGAATCCATACTTTTTACATCATTGGTATTTATTCAGAACATCAACAATGTTAATCTGTTTTCTCCCAAAAGTTTTATTGATGTTACGGATTTGTATATTTTAAGTTATTATAAGAAATGTTTATTTAAATTGTTATAACATCAGTGAGATGTTTTTTTCTCTTATAAATTAAGCATACAATCAGTCTTTTGGTTGTTTTAAAAGATATTTTTTTTTTTATACTAACCACAGGAGCGCTGAAATACATCTTTACGTACAATCCTCGTAGCGCCGGTGGCTCAGTGGTGTGGACTTTCGCCTTCCTACTGGGAGGGCTGAGGTTCAAATCCCCGACACGTACCAATGTATTTTCGAATTTTCGAAAAACATATGTACGTTATCCGACGCTCTTACGGTGAAGGAAAACAGCGTGAGGAAACGTTCATGCACGCCTGCGAAGAGATTCGAAGGTTGTGTGTGAATTCGTCCAATCCGCACTGGGCCCGCGTGGACGACTAAGGCCTAATCACCCTATACGGGTAGGCTCGTGCCCCTCGGTGGGGACGTTTAATGAGCTGATGATGATGTACAATCCTAAAAAATAAAAAATATTTTTTCTATTTAATAGCTTTCAATTTTCCTGACTTAGAGTTTATAGGTACATACATATATATAACTTCAAGTTATATATGTTCTTGTTGTCTGGGTGTTTCCAGGTATTATATTATATATGTCAAATAATAAAGTAATATTTACGGCTCATTCTTAAGCTTTTTCTTGGTTAAATTATTGTACGAATGTTAATAATGGTGTAATTAAGTTCTTTTTTTATTAAGTTCTTGAAGCTCATTTAATCTTTTTGTCATCATCTTCTTATATTAGTGGTGTTGACGACTCATTTGGTGTTGCGGTTGAGAGGTCGACTGCAACACCAAGGGTTCCGGGTTCGATCCCCGGGCAGTACAAACATTTGTGTGCATGAACATGTCTGTTTGTAATGGTCTGGGTGTTTTCTATAATATGTAGGTATTTACAAAAAAATGTATATTTTTATCCGTTGTTTAGTACCCATAATACAGGCTTCACGCTTAACTTGGGCTAAATGGCGCTGTGTGAATGTCAGTGGATATTTATAAGCGAATGCAATTTGTGTAAATGTTTACTACGTTTACATAGCAAAATGAACAAATTTCACCCAAGCCCGTAGGTATAGCTAACACAATTACTCCAATGGGGATTCAGTGTATTTTTGTCAAATTTCCGTGTATTAGCAAGTTGTCCTCCCCCAGCTTTCCTGAACAATAAATCACATAGTGACAACGGTTTTCGACAAAATGGCGCTCGTGGGAGAAAGACAGAGATATATCGCTTGTTACTTGTGGCTTGGTAAATTATTTAGCATTTCTAAATGGAGTAGACTTTAAAGCTTCCTTATATGTAAATTCTCAATTCTTTAATGCATACTATATGAAGTAACAATAAAAAGCAAAAGGTAGAGCAATACATTTTGTACAGATTTTCAGTTTTTTGCACTTTGTTTAGTTTTGTTTAAGTTTGCTTGTATGATAAAACTTTTTTTTAAACTCTTAAACTAACTTAGCAATATGACATAGAAAACTTATCCTAATAAGTAAGAGTCTGGAGCCCGATATAGGTTTGTACAACCGGTTTTACAATTTAAAAAAACAATAAAAAAAAACGCTTAACTAACTTAATGAACGGGCTCTTGAAAGTGTGTTATGTATGTATGTGTGGTTAAGCGTGTGTGTAAGTAACAGAATGATTATGCGTGTGAGCTTTTTGTATGCCTGTATTTGAATATTTGTGTCAGTGAGATGTCTTTTATACCACATTTGTACGTGGCGGGATCTGAGCTTACGAACCAATGAAATTGTATTTAAAGGTCATCCGAAGACCATTTCAAATATTACATACACAACCGTCAATCACGCGCGCAAGAAACTAAGCCATCGTGTCCTCAACAAATGAGTATACTATAATCAAAAGATAAATTAAGTAATTACTTGCAGATGTTGAGTTTGTACTTATCGTATAATTACTCCACGCCATGTATCCATTAATACGACACCTTGAACATAACACCTCATCGGATTGTGTAATAATGACAAGAATTATCCATGATTTTATAATCATTAGTGTTGAGGATCGAACAAGACGGTATCATATCGATATTAAGGTTGTTTTACTAAGTGTGGAACTCGCAACTGAGTCTTCTAGGTACCACCTTAGTAAATAAATAAATATCCATTGACATTCACACAACGCCATCTACCAAGTTAAGCGTGAAGCCTGTATTATAGATACTAAACAACGGATAAACATACTTATATATTTTTTTGTAAATACATACATATTATACATAAAACACATCCAGACCATTACAAACAGACATGTTCATGCACACAAATGTTTGTACTGCCCGGGGATCGAACTCGTAACCCTTGGTGTTGCAGCCGACGTCTCAACCGCAACACCAAATGGGTCGTCAAACAAACTGACAGTTAGAAAATGAGAAAATAATACAGCGTGTTGCTCAGTAAAGGGCATCTTAAAAGATTAACGATATTGGTTCGGCTATTCCATCAAAGGTTATTAATATGGGATGAATGGGATTTTAATATCTGCCTTATTTGTCCACTGCTAATAGTGGCCTAATGATATCCACGTGGACAGTTTCCTAGAATTCCACATTCATCTCTTACTTGCCACTGGGTTGGCAGTCAACCTACGCTTTTCTCGTTAAGGTTTATTTTTATTAGATTTGAAATATCATGTTTTATTTGACGAAAATATTATACTGCTTCCTTTGATGAGAATAAAGATATGCTGAGTAATATTCAAATAAGGTAGGTAATTTTGGTTTGATAAACAGCTGAATTTTAACATATTTTTTATAACGTTTTCTTGGAAAATGTTTCTTTCAACAAATGGTATAAACCCAGCCTGGCATAGCTCAAGGGCGTATATATTTAATTTATATTTATTATTTTGTGCCAACTATGATCAAGCAACTATTCCAATGGTCGGTCATGGGATAGGTGTCCGAAAAATATTTTCTCAGGTCCCTACGTGCTTCGAAAATTATCTTAAGGCATTGGTCTCATCGACTGTCTTGTGATGGTAGTCGTAAGCACTCACCAATCTGCACTGGATAGACATATATATACATATAGACATGTTTCTTGCAGCGCAAGAAACAAGCATTAAAATATTTTATATCAAAAACAGGTCCTTGCAGGACTACTATTTGTCTTTTTTCTTAGTATAGGCGTTAACTTTTTTTTATACTTAAGAGAAGCTAATTTATGTAACATGCCTTTTTAATCCACGCAGAATTTTTACAGTAACTCATCTTATTAAAGATCGTTGCAACAGTTTTTTCACCTTACACCAATATCAACTAAACGAGTCGGCAAAACGTTATCGCTCCTTTCTAAAATAGACAATTTAAAAACACAAAAACATGCATCGTGTCCCCTCACTACGATCACTGGCATAATTATCAAAATGCGTCATTAAAACCCGTATAACTTCATGTCATATCAAATTTCTTCATCGTAACAAGCTATCACCTTCCACTAAAATGTTCCGCGTGTTCAAGAAACTTGAGGATCCCAAGAGGCCCTGCTGGGTCCTAACGTAAAGGCTCTAAAATTTTGGGGTCTTCTTCTACCAAAGAATGTTTTCATGAAGTATTTTTACCTACTAATGCATATACTGGTTATAATATTCACAGCAACAGAGTACGTGGATATATGGTTCATAAAGGACGAGTTAAACTTGCTTCTGAACAACCTAAAGATCACAATGCTTGCGACAATGAGCGTGACAAAAGTTATAACATTCCTGAGTTGGCAGAAGCATTGGATAAGTATCATAGAATACGTCACTAGAGCAGACCTCGCCCAAAGAGTGACTACGGACCCGAAGAAGAATATTCTTATTTCAAATTATACTAGATACTGCAGAAAAATCACCATTTTCTACTGGTCTTTGATGTACACGACAGTGGTAATAGTGATATTTCAGCCGATATTCAAGTATTCCTTGTCACCGGTTTACAGGGAGAATGTGAAAATGGGAAATGACACTTATTTGCAAGTCGTCAGTTCGTGGTTGCCGTTTAACAAGAATACAATACCAGGATATCTGGTAGCTCTGTGTACCAGTCTTACGCCGCGATCTACGGTGGAGGTTGGGATAACGTCCTTCGATTCGCACGCAATGGTAATCATGGTTTTTCAGGACGGAGTTGGAACTTTTGAGAATTGATTGCGCAAATATTTTTGGAACGTATAATGAACAAGTTTCAGACAAAGTTGCGGTCGAGCGGTTGAAAGAATGTACAGACGCCATGTGGAGCTAATGAAGTGAGTAGAAAATATTTTTTCAGTCAGCTTTTAGGCTGATGAAGTTAATTGAAATCACAATAATTAGCTTAAAGCAGAAACCATGAGCGGTCATTACTTCGTCTGCTCCAACGGCTTCCAGTTCAGTGACATAATTGAGCAGGTCACTGTCACTTTAGCTTGCTATTAATAATAAACCTTTATTTTTAAAAAGGTATCATCATCATAAGCTCATTAATCGTCCCCACCGAGGGCCACGAGCCTACCCGTGCCGCGTGTATAGGTCTTTGTCGTCCACGCGGGCCCAGTGCGGATTGACCGACTTCACGCACAACCTTTGAATCACTTCGCAGGCGTGCGCGGGTTTCCTCACGGTGTTTTCCTTCACCGTAAGGGAGTCAGATAACGTATATATAATTTTGAAATTCGAAAATCACATTGGTACGTGGCGGGATTTGAACCTGCGCCCTCCCGATTGGAAGGCAACAGTCCACACCACTGAGCCACCGACGCCAGAAAGGTATAATTATTAAAAAAGAAAGAAAGCGTTAAGCAGGCTTTGAGCTATATAAAAATGTATCTAGTTGCTGACGCTGAAGACCGTGACCAATGATGTATCAATGGAGAGTCCCACCGGTCACCATTACCATAACAAGTTATGAATATGCTTTCCATGTTTGGGCATCTCTATTTTACAATTGATTAACTTAATAAGATGGAGTAGTTGCAACAAAGCTGCTCAATTGAGTTAAATTTGTCAGTTATTAAAGCTAATTGAACAAGATGATAACTAACAAGTTTGCTTAGAGATATATATTTTCTAGAACACAAAGAAGATGCACGTATTTTGTTTAGAAATTGCAAATGGTTTTTGTCCTTCAAAGTTCCTATGCTAGAATTTAATCCTAAGGATAGTAGATAATGAAGATGGTACCCCCTCTTTTCCTTATTAGGCCCGCGTTGTTTAACACTCAACCTCCTCATGTACAAGAAGGCCTGTGCCCTGCAATGCGATGTTATAAGCTTATTATGTTTTAAAAGAATTCAATTGATTTTTTTTTAAATTGGAAAAATATAAGACAGCACTTAAAACATGCATTAATATGCTATGCTAAAAATTCCCAAAAAAAGTATCTTATTATAATTCAGGAGGACTTAGAAAACTTTTTCCTAACCTATGTTCTGAAAGCCGCAACTATGTCATAGTTTTTGCACACAGTAGTCAACTTTCGCCTGTTCACTAGTGCCTTCGAGCTAAGTTCTTGCACATGTGAGTTAACTGAAGTCACAGGTTCTCAAATATTTGAATAAATTTTTATTTTTTCCTCAGTTTTACACTGTGCTTAAAATTACAGTCACTAATGTAGTATAAGTGAGGTATAAGTACCCAATTCCCTAAGAAATACCATAAAATATAATTCAGATCTTGAGTCATCAACATTTGTTATCACTTACACCACAGAAAACTAATTTTATAAGTGGGCGATAAACGCATTATTCTAAATAGGTGTACAGGTTGTACATGCATTCAAAGATTTGGCATGGGTCCACTTGACACACGACTACAGTTAAGGGTTAAAGTATAATAAGTAGTTTATATTAATAAATTGGGTCAAAACACAAAAGTATTTATTTTAGTCCTCATCGTCATCAGCCTATAACGGTCCATTTCATGACCCAGGCCTTCCTGTACAGCATATTTATGGAGGGGAGATTAGGTCGTAACCCACCGCGTGGCTTAATTGCGGATTGGTAGGTGTAAAAAATGGTTGACAACGCGCGTGTAGTGCCTTTGTATTGCAAGCGTTCATAGGCTTCAGTAACCGCTTACCATCAGGAGGCCCGTAGCTTGTTAACGACTTAGTAGTGTAAACTTGGTGGTAGACTCGACACTGAGTCGCCTAAGTAGGCACCACCGCAGCGCCAAATATGGTCCCGTCAAATATGAGTGCTATGCACTTTTGTGTTTCATGATGAGGGCACTGTCGCTAGTGAAATTACCGGGTATAAGAGACCTAACATCTGTTTTCTTGGGTGACCCGGCGCAGTGCGGCATTGATGGGGAATAATTTCTCTGTATCAGTTGTGGTAGCTTGTTTGTGACTTAGTAGTATAAAAAAGTGGTTACTTTTTTGTAAATAAGTTAAATAAAGTTTGAGAAACAACGCGTACGCCATCATTGGTTTTGTGTTAACCAACTTGTGGTGTGTCGCGCTTAGTCGTTACCGTGTAGTACTAAAGTTTAGCTTGTTGCTTATCGTGAAACAGTATGTGCGAAAGCTGTATTAAGTTGACATTGAAGTGTTTTTGCGCTGGTGTATTGGTCACATGTCGTCGATAGCCGTTAGAGCAGACGAGTTCTGATATGGAGACTGCGTCTTGGCAAGAGCAGCGTAGTACTGGACCGATGGACTGAAGACTGAATGGTTGCTGGTGGAAGATGGATGAGTAAACCGGGACTGGGATATCTCGTGCAGAATTGGGAAGACCTATGTCTAGCCGTACCTCTTCAAACTATTGCAGTCCACTGCTGGACATAGGTCTCCCACATTTTGCGCCAGAGATCCCGGTCCTCCGCTTTCCTCATAGCCTCCACCAGCGACCGCACGCAAGTCGGCAGCTCATCGGGCCGGATGCACGTCTGCGAAGAGATTCAAAGGTAGTGCGTGAAGTCGATCATTCCGCACTGAGCTCTCGTAGACGACTAAGGCCTAAACACCCTTTACGGGTAGGCTTGTGCCCCTCGGTGGGGACGTATATGAGCTGAAGATGATAATGATATGTTTATCGAATCTTCGTCTGTTCTGATACACCCGAAAAATTTGGTTAGTAATATTTCTATAAATAGAGCATTCAATAAAATCTCCTACGTAAATTTGGCGGAATCTGCCCCGTTCGATACGAGACCTTTTCATGTTCAAATCCTAACGTTAAGAAACTTTTATAAAAAGCCACAACAAAACCCAATATCCCCGGATTGTCCCCAATCCCGCTCAACTTGGATGAAGTGAAAATATCTATATAAGAAGTAATTTCGTCTAACATCGCGTCTTAATCGCTGTACGAAAACTCGTAAACAACTTGTGAGAATTTATCGTTGAAACCTAACAGTTGAAGTTAGATTGACTTCGGGTTGTTAATTTGGAATTTCTCACGTACGAACACCATTTCTAGTGTTGGTAAGATCATTTTAGATAGCGTCTAAAGTCTTATGTTGGATTAAGATTTAGAACTTCTGGATTTACAGGTGTTTCTAGAAACTTCACAGATCTAGCTGTAGCATTTGGTTTGTTTGTTAAATAGATTTCAATTATCAATTTTTTACTATATTTAATATCATCATCATCAATCACATCAGCTAATGAAGAAAGGAGACCAATAACTGATAAACATTGATTATTCTCCATGAATGCGCACTACGTCGGTCATCTGAGACAACAGATGTTAGGTCTCCCATACCCGGCAATTTTAATCGCTACAGTGCCTTAATCCCGAAACACAAAAGTGCAAAACACTCCTATATCATGGGAGGTTTTCTGGTACTGTGGTGGTACCTACCCAGACGACTCAGTACTGAGCACAGACATCAGAATATACATTAGACTGGACAAGCCGCCAAGTTTATAGGCAGTCCCAGTGTCGCAATTTCTTTTCGGCTCTTACCTGTGAAAAGTTATTATATTTCTTGGTAAATTTACTGATTCATTGCGATGACGGCATGTTACAATTGCACAGGATGGCTTTGGAAAAAACGGTAATTTCTTCTAATATTCGTGCGTCTTGACTCGTCTCACAGAGCGTAAACTGGTAGCCAGTGTATGCTCGTTGAGCTTACAGTTGTCGCACTTTAAACGCAGCTTGCCCCATCTCCCGTATTGGGAAATCTGTGGTACTGAGTCTACAACCTAGTTGTACCACAAAATACCTATGTATAAATAATATATTTTACTTTCCTGTACAGGTTTTCTCGTCTCTTCGACTCATGTTTATCGCCTATCATGCTGCTCTATATGTTTGTTTGTTCGGTAATGCTATGTGTTACTGCATATCAAATAACAGTAAGTATTTTTCTTATAAAATTACTAGTATTGGTAAACTCACGTCATCATCATCATCGGCTCATTAAGCGTCCCCACCAAGGGGCACGAGCCTACCCGTATAGGGTGATTAGGCCTTAGTCGTCCACGCGGGCCCAGTGCGGGTTGGATGACTTCACACACAACCTTGAATCTGTTCGCAGGCGTGCATGAAGGTTTCCTCACGATGTTTTCCTTCACCGTAAGAGCGTCGGATAACGCACATATATTTTTGAAAATTCGAAAACACATTGGTACGTGCCGGGATTTTAACCTCAGCCCTCCCGGTAGGAAGGCGACAGTCCACACCATTGAGCCACCGACGCTCTTCCTAAACTCACGTATATAAATTTAACTCAGTTTTCTAAGTTATGAGTTTTGAGTTGAAGCCAGAACAAATAACCTTTAAAATATTTCTTCTTTGCCAGGGAAGTGTATAGAAGTTCATTACATTTAAACGTCTATTTTTATTCATTAAGACAAAAAGTAAGCCACCAAAATGGCGACTATTATCTACAAATATAATTAAGAATATGGAAGAACAATGTTTTTTCTTGACCAATGTTACAAAACATATAATAACATGATAGAATGGAATTTCTAGAATATTATAGAAATCAAAGAATGTTAGTAAAACTACTAACAGTTATTGTGGTTTTATACTCCATGCTTTTGAAACTTTAAGGCATAACTTGTAATGGACAATAATTTAAAATCTCTATTAAAGTATAGAAAGCGCTGATATATTTAAGTTTAGAAATTCTGCTGCTGTATACATACATGTACCAGATTTTGTGCCGAATCACACATGATATAATTATGTTGTCTTTTACTTTTCTAGTCTGAAACAAGTGCAATGCAACGGTTTCTCACAACAGAATACCTCGTTTTCGGCATTGCCCAACTGTTTATTTATTGCTGGCACAGCAACGATGTGCTGTACGCTGTAAGTCATTTACTATTTTTACTACAACTACTAATTTCTTACTCCACTGGGTCCACTCATTGACCCAAAGTGAGGCCTCCGAAACAAGAGATTGCTGGATATTTTATTTGCATGAAATAAAAAAGACAACTTGAGACACTACTGCGCTAGGTCTAGCAGTCCGTATATTTGCTTCTGTTGGGGGGTGTTCGTGCTCGGGTGTGTTCGTGCTCGGGTAAAATGAGAGGCTCGATGTCCGATTGCTGAATATTGAATATTATTTATTTTAAAAACTTACCACTATATATACAATTTAAATCATCATTCTTACTGGCTAAATAAGTCCTACCAATCACACGATCTACATTATAACCAATCCTATGAATATAACTTCATTAGGATTGGCTAAGTATTTTCAAACATTATTTATCCAATAGAGATGCGTACATTTAAACCAATAACAAAGTTGTGACGTAGGCGGCAATACCGTGGGAAAATCGTAGGACGTTCACTCGCGGGCTGTGTGAGACGGAGCGCTCGGACCTCTCAGCCGAGGTTATAAATATAAGCCATGCGGCGACCGCGCTCCCGACACACCGGCGAGTGATCGTCTCGCATGATGTTTGCCATTTCCCATACTTCCATTGCATTTTGTAGACTACGAGATCAGCGGCTACGAAATGTAGCTACGAAAATTGCTACGAGGACGTACGTAGTTACAACAGAGCTATTCGGATGACTGTGGATATTCTTGACTTATGCAGATACCAATATAATCAAATAATATTTAATAAAATGTATTCGAAATTAGATTCGCGGGCCAAATACTGGCTCGGTCCTTTGGAAGGCGTGTGTGGGGCCAAAGCCAACAGCACAGTGGTCTTTTTTCGATGGTTTCAATCTTAGTATGTGTTACACGTGGCGGATGCCATCACAGAATGCACAATATGATACAACTCATGATGTCCCTCGCCAGCTGCAAAGACTTATTGTAAATATATGGAAACTACGATACTGGGCTATGGAATTGGATTTTGGTGCACTGGATATCTGGCTGTTATTAGTATCGCAGTAAAAAAACAGGCGGTGATTGGCCGCGGCTAGATGGGCTCCCTAATGGTATTATTATTGTGCTGGTATAAGTTGAAAACTCATCTCCCATCACCTTAAGCGGAGAGGAGATTATTAAACAAACAATAATGATGATTCATCTGGTGTTACGGTTGAGACGTCTGCAACTGTGTGTGTGTGTGGATTACACCAAGGGTTCTGGGTTCGATACCCGAGCAGTACAGACATTTGTGTGTATGAACATGTCTGTTTGTATCGGCCTGGGTTTTTCCTATGTAAAATAATGTGTATTTACAAAAAAAATTAAAAGTAAGTATGTTTATCGTTGTTTAGTACCCATACTACAGGCTTCACGCTTATCTTGGGGCTTGATGGCGCTGTGTAAATGTCATTGAATATTTATTTATTTATAATATTATTTACAGAGTCTGCAACTTAGCGAAGGGCCATATGAGAGCATATGGTGGTGCAAAAACTTATCTCATCGGAGGAATCTGTACACACTGACTGACCAGTTCCGTAGAGTGGTCGTCTTCTCCGCTGGACCTTTCAATAAGTTGACAGTGGCTACTTTCATAAGTGTATGTTTTATGCAATTCATTTCATAAACATATTCTGGTTGGCATCATCATCAGCTCATTAAACGTCCCCACCGAGGGGCACGAGCCTACCCGTATAGAATGATTAGGACTTAGTCGTCCACGCGGGCCCACTGCGGATTGGACGACTTCACACACAACCTTCGAATCTCTTCGCAGGCGTGCATGAAGGTTTCCTCACGATGTTTTCCTTCACCGTAAGAGCGTCGGATAACGTACATATATTTTCGAAAATTCGAAAACACATTGGTACGTGTCGGGATTTGAACCCCACCCATCCCGGTAGGAGGGCGACAGTCCACACCATTGAGCCACCGACGCTCTACAAGACAAGGTGTAATATTATGTATTGTTATCCTGCATTGTAAATAATTTATATCAATATAGTAAGTTATACCTATACTAGTGTGTCTAATAGCTGGCCCACAACCCTACGGTTTCGCTTCGTGAAGCGAAACGTGGTCGCTCACTAAAGGCCTCTTGAATAGACTCAAGGTTGCTCAGCGTGATATGGAGAGGGCTATGTTAGGTGTCTCCCTACGCGATAAAATCCGAAACGAGGATATCCGTAGGAGAACTAGGGTGACCGACATAGCCCAGAGGATTAGCAAGTTGAAGTGGCAGTGGGCAGGGCACATAGTGCGTAGAACCGATACCCGATGGGGCGGAAAGTTCTCGAGTGGCGTCCGCGTAACAGAAAGCGAAGCGTAGGCCGACCACCAACCAGATGGACGGATAATCTGGTTAAGGTGGCGGGTAGCAGATGGTTGACAACTGCTAGGGATCGGCCTGGAAATCATTAGGGAGGCCTTCGTTCAGCAGTGGACATAATTAGGCTGTAATGATGATGATGAATGACGAATCCCACGGTCGTACAGCACTTCTGTTTCGGGTGCAAAACACTCCTTTACGGGCCGATATCTAGCCCTGCAGTGGTACCTTCCTAGATGACTTATACCGCGTCTACCACCGAGTGCATCACCAAGCAAGATAGCGAGCAGTGAATGAATGGCAAAGTCAATCTTTGTGTCGGAATCTTAGGTGATATACTAGAAATTACTAATTCAGAATACTATCTTTGCAGATTTTAAAAGGAGCCTACAGCTATTACACTCTTCTAAGCAAGTCCCAGATAAAGGAATAGTAAATAATAAAAATATTTATATTTATTTCAGGCTTCGCCCATAAAAATTGTTAGTTTACAAATTACTTAAAAATATGTTAGTAAGACATGAAAAACAATGTTAATTTAAGTATTTCACCCGGGGCTCCGGGCACACGCACTTGTGCTTGGACCCAGTGCCAAGGGGGCTGTCCAGCTTGACACTGAACACGCTCAGAATGTTGTTAATAATAATAATATAGTGTGCAAGAAAACAATTAAGCTTGTTATTTTATTTTAATGCAATATACGTAACTTTGCAAGTCATATATTTTTCAATCATTAATTTTAATAGGCAAAGTGATAAATGATCTACACTTCCTTAGTTTGTTCTACTCGACACCAAATAAAAAATACAGTTCTTCAGTCTGCCTGTTACTTGTAAGTCCTATGTTTGAAACTACCTGTGAGCAAAATGTTTTTCAATGTTTATTGAGTTAAAAACGTA
The DNA here is from genome assembly GCA_019425675.1 of Leucinodes orbonalis. NCBI lineage: Eukaryota > Metazoa > Arthropoda > Insecta > Lepidoptera > Crambidae > Leucinodes > Leucinodes orbonalis. The sequence goes on along the minus strand of PQWD01007320.1, from coordinate 62,721 downwards.
TGATAAAACACTTTCAAATAAATGAATTCATCCTAAGCAACGAAATAATTCAAATAAAAATATTATTCTTTAACGTGTGTGTTTATTAAAGAAATAGAGACCTATAGTAGGAACATGAAGCATTTGAGTAATTTCAATTAAATTTTAATTGGTTTATTTTGTGGTAAATAAACGTTTTTTATGACGAACAAAATGTAGGTTTATATGATAAATGTCCTAGTCAAATGGGGAAAATTTCACAAGTGATTACAATATGCGGTCTCTTATGATTCTCGAATCCACGACCCAGGTATCAAATAGCTTCAAATTTCGTCATCATCATCACATCAGCTCATTAATGTCCCTACCGAGGGACACGAGCCTACCCGTATAGGGTGATTAGGCCTTAGTCGTCCACGCAGCCTATTGTGGGTTGGAAGACTTCACGTACAACCTTAAGACCACTAAACTACAAACTACCATATGTATGTCCAAATAAATTCACAAAAATTAAAAAGGTTGATCAAAGCAGCGCGGTAAGCGAAGCAATATGCACGAGTACTCGTCAAGTGGCTTAATAAACAATCATTTAGTTGGTGAGAGTCTGGCATGCCGCCATATTGGCAGCTGGTATTGTGGAATGTCCTGGTTAGTTGGAAATGTTCAGAGCTTGGAATAAAATCAACACTAAATATACACCTATACTAAAAATACACTTTGAACTCAAGTGGACAGTATATGCTATTTCTCAAAGATCCTTCTCGAAGATCCTACCAGAAAGGCTCTTCTCGAAGATCCTACTTATTCCGAACCGGTGGTAGAGTCACAAAAAATATGATAATAATAACAATTGACGATTCAAAAGTATCTGTAACAGATTTATTTGAATAAAGATTTTTTTTCTTTCTTCTTTCTTTTCTTTCAATTTATATAATAATTACTTGTACATAATCGTACGCAATACATTTACGATTCAGCGAGACATAATTAAATTGTTGAAAATTTTATCTAACTTTCTAAACGCTTAGTATCTTTCTTAATGGTCATTGCCATATACGAAATTATAAGTTTAAATAAATGCTATGTCGTCCGATATATTCTTTTGTATAATAAACATTTTTCATTCTGCGTCAATCATGATTATCCTTTTTTTAAAATACGTACGTTTTCGCCGTATGATTTGAGACTTTTGGTGTGCATTTTTAAACATATATAGGTAGATATTTGACTGCAATCTCACCTGATGGTAAGTGATGATGCGGCTGAGGATGGATCATGTGCCTAGAAACAGCCTATTCACTCTTGCATTGAATACGGTCAGGTTATAATGATCGAGGAACACATAAGGAGGCAAAGAATTCCATTTTTTTGCGGTGCGCATTAGGAACGAGGCACCATAGCGGGCTGTGCGGATATGTGAAATGTCAACCACGTAACGATGGAACGCTCGCCTGCGTCTTGTATCCCGATGGTAAAAAGGGGCTGATGGAATTAATTCGTATAAATTCCATTGATTTCTTTAATTTAATATTTCATTAATTTCCATTCTTGTTCCTTGAAAACTAAAACATGAAATATCATACTTCCAATCCAAACATAGTTAAAGCTGAAAATAAATAATTTTATATTTTGCTCTTTTCGTAGAGAAGGAAACCTAGCGGGTTTCCTTTGCAAATCGCGGTCTCGAATGTGTATTTCTGCAAATATCATTTGCAATTTGCGAGCGCACTCGTTGCACGGAATGCTGAGACTTGACCTAATTCATCTGGTTATATGCAACCCCAGAAGACGGCAAAAATAATATAGCGTATGATATTTATTAATCCATAAATACAAATAAATATCCACTGCCACATTCACACAGGCGCCATCTAGCTCCAAACTAAGCCTGTAATATGGATAATAAACAACTGATAAACTGCTGAACGAAGGCCTCCCCTAATGATTTCCACGCGGGCCGATCCCTAGCAGTTGACATCATCTGCTACCCGCCACCTTAACCAGGTCATCCATCCATCTGGTAGGGGGTCGGCCTACGCTGGGTTTTCCGTTACGTGGACGCCACTCGAGAACCTTTCCGCCCCATCGCCCATCGGTTCTTCGCAATATGGGCCCTGCCTACTGCCACTTTAACTATCCTTTTTTGTAAATACATAAATGTTATATATAGGAACACCCAGACCAATACAAACAAACATGTTCATGAAGACAAATGTTTGCACTGCCAGGGGATTGAACCCTTAAAATTACTTCCACTAAAAAGCCATTGTTGAGACTGCTCACCACGTGGGGGTTACGGATGCCATCTTCAAAGAGTAGCTTGAACCGACAACTTAACTCACAAATACTCGCTCCTATTCCTATTCAACCTATCGCAATCCACTGCTGGACATAGTTTTCCCCCATTTTGCGCCAGATATCCCGGTCCTCCGCTTTTCTCATCCAGCCTCCACCAGCGACCTTTCGCAAGTCGTCGGTCCATCGGGCCGGAGGGCGTCCTACGCTACGCTTGCCGAGACACGGTCTCCACTCCAATACTCGCCCAAAACATGATATTTAATTCTTTAGTTGCATTCGGTTTTGGGAGTCTCCACATAAAAACTTCGACCGCATAAAAACACAATTGTTTCTCTCCCCCATACTAAACGCGTAGCATTTCCGGGTTAGGTCGAATATGGATTGTTTTCCATAACCGAGAAACGGTGAAACAATATACGAAAGTTCGTGGATTTGCATAATTTGTGTATGCCGAATTGGAATATCTGGACAGATGTTAGGAAACCAAAGTTATTTCAGGCCGAGCAGGAGTTGAATACGTAATCGTAACAAAATACAATGTCTTTAGTATAGAAGCAGCAGTTCTGTCGTGTTTTTAAGGATTCTAGGTCGTTTTAGTTAAAAGTTCGTGACGTGATTTTCATCATCATCAGCTAATTAAACGAACTTACTCGTAAAGGGTGCATAGGCCATAGGCATGCATGCGGTTTCAGTGCGGATGGGCTTCACGCACAAACTTTTAAACTCTTCGCAGGCGTTCGCAGATGTCCTCACGATGTTTTTCTTCACTGTAAGAGTGTCGATTAACGTACATATAATTTCGAAAATGCGAATTGGTACGTGGCGGGATTTGAACTTGCGCCCTCCCGATCGGAAGGCAACAGTCCACGTTTCATAAAGTCCATTGACGTGATTTTGGTGGTTGTGGAATAGCTAGCTAGCTCTTGCTAGGGGTTAGAATTGATTTAAATCTTCTCTCAGGGGATATCTTCGTCATTGCAACTTTATGCACGTAAAGTCTCCTCACTGTTTAAAATTGACAAAGTTTCATACAAAGTTTCATCGCTTATTTATTCCCTTTTGGGGTTTGAAAATTAATCAAAGCCCTTTCTTAGCGGATACTTACGTCATAACATCTACCTGCATGCCAAATTTCAGCCCGATCCGTCCAGTGGTTTGGTCTGTGCGTTGATAGATCAATGTGTTAGTCAGTCACCTTTGACTTATATATATTGAGATGTTTAAAATTAACTTTAAGTGTGTACTCAAAGAATGAACCCAGACCCTTTGGCGTGATAGCCAATATCTCATCTTACTCATAGATCGTTATGTAAATAAATAATAGTGTATTTACCGTTAACTTAACTTTGGAATTCATTATGCAAAACCTGCAAAAGACATTAACAAATTAAAGCTGTCATTTTATTGCATAAGTCTACAAATAAATTACTCCTTTAGTCATTGCGCCCAGACATTTTATATATGCACGTTAATTCTTACTAGAAATTTATAAATAAAAACATAAAGTGTTCTTATTGTACTTAAATGTTTCTTAATCTCTTAAGAGAGCACTCAAATTGTGAGAACGAGTATTCTAGTGAATATATAAAAAACATACTTATTCTGGAATAATTTCCATATCGTGTTAGCAACAATTCTCTTAACACTATGTAGTATTCGATGCGCATTATAATTTATGGTTGTGTCCTTGACTAGCTGACGCGAGTCCAGTGCTTCATAATAGCACTGTCTGCGTCCAGCCTCGCCGCGACCGTCTGCTGGAGGCTGTTGGTGCTGTAAAAGCTAACTATTATATAGTCTAGGCTACTTAGGCTAGGCTAAGGCTAAGTCAAAGGGATTATTTTTTATTATATAATGACGACCTATTTGGTGTAGCGGTTGAGACGTCGGCTACAACAACAAAGGGTTTCAGGTTCAATCCCTGGGCAGTTCAAACATTTGTGCATGAACATGTCTGTTTGTAAATCTATGTATGATATGCATGTATTTACAAAAAATAGATGTATATAAGTATGTATAACCGTTGTTTAGAACCCATAATACAGGCTTCACGCTTAACTTGGGCCTAGATGGTGCTGTGTAAATGTTAGTGGACACTATTTAATTATATAATGGATCAGGGGGGTTACCGCCAGCTCTTAAAACAGTGTTACAATAATATTACTTCGTGTTTTCTGGTACAAAAATGCTGACGTATCATTATAACAATACTGCATTAAGAGATTGCGGTAACCCCCAGTACAGATGCCAATTGCCTTCGGGGGCTAGTATTTTGGGCATCTGTAAAAATATATTACGTGCCAAACCACTTAATTATCTGACGCCTGCCTATGCGTGTACATAAAATAACATTCATCATATAATAATAATAAATATCCCTGACGTAGAGCGTCGGTGGCTCAGTGTTGTGGACTGTCGCCTTCCTACCGGGAGGGCTGAGGTTCAAATCCCGACACGTACCAATGTATTTTCGAAAAATATATGTACGTTATCCGACGCTCTTACGGTGAAGGAAAACATCGTGAGGAAACCTTCATGCACACCTGCGAAGAGATAATTCGGGTTGTAGTGTGAAGTCGTCCAATCCGCACTGGGCCCGCGTGGACGACTAAGGCCTAATCACCCTATACGGGTAGGCTCGTGCCCCTCGGTGGGGACGTTTAATGAGCTGATGATGATGATGATTCACTGACAATCACACAGCGCCATCTAGTCCCAAGTTAAGCGCGAAGCTTGAATAACGGGTACCTACTCAACAACTGTTAAACATACTAATGTTTTTTTTTGTAAATACATACTTATTATACATAGAAAACACCCAGAGCCATACAAACAGACATGTTTATGCACACAAATGTTTGTACTGACCGGGGATCGAACCCGGAACCCTCGGTGTAATAGCTGACGTCTTAACCATTACACCAAATAGGTCGTCATATATGTAATTTCACGTCTATTATATTTTATCGTTTCCCCGTATTCTCTTATAAAACGAGTGAACAAATATATAAAGCGCAATACATTTCACCCCAACACTTGACTCGCTTATATATATAAGTAATATATATGTTACTGTCAATGTGCGGAATAAGCCATTTTGTACATTCAACGTTACACACTTGTTATGAAGTTGAACGTTTTACTGTTGCTGAATTTATCTGTTTATTTTTGTTTTATTCATCAATATTTTTCGTGAAATGCGTAACCGGCCTTATACATACACGTATGTATGTATAAGGCCGGTTACGCATTTTGTAGCTCCTTTGATATTGCAAATTTTCATAGGCAGTATTCACTTTCCATTAGATGCTCGTATGCCCAATATCCTATAAAAAAAAATACCATCAGGTGATCTATCTCCTCGTTTGCCCCTATCCTATAAACAAAAAAATATTTAAGAAAGACAAATCCTTAACCTACTTGTGACTACGGTATAAATTATGTAAAAATTATTAAGCAAAAAATTAATCCGGCTCGTAGATACTAACAAGTACTTAAGTAACTAAAAGTATTGGCGGGAATCGTTGGTTATTTTTTTAGCTCATCCCCCTGTTGTTTTAGTCAGGGACCTTTTTATTCTTTTTTTTTTCTTTACTTTTTAGCTTTTCTTACTTTTTTATATTATTTTTTATTTTCCTATATTACATTTTTTACCTTATTTCTAATACAATGTTTTTGTTTTTCTTTTTTTTCATACAAGGGAAGCGTTGGTTGCAAGGTAACGCTTTTCGCTAATATTTCATTTGATTTATTCATTCAATACCAACATTGGTATTGTGTTTAAAATTACAATACAAAATTTATAGCCAACAAAAAATCAATACAATACAATTATTTTATTTGGACGGTACATAAACTCAAATAAATATATAATAATACTACAGTATGCTTTTGGAAACACAGAAGCAAGCAGCAATTTTTTATTTATTACTTTTTTTGTGACATACACACAGTATTATTTTTTAATACATATTATAATATAGAAACACCCAGACTAATACAAACAGACATGTCCTGCACATTAATGTTTGTACAGCCCAAGAATCGAACCCGGAACTTTGGTGTAGTCGACGTCTCGACCATTACACCACGTCATCAAAAAATTACTGTTCCAAATATAAATGACAAAGACAGACTTGACAAAAGTTATTTTAAAACCTTCACAAATTAGTTATTTGACTACAACATACAATGAATGTCGCCCCATGAATACGCACAGCATATTAAATTAAATCCCACAGCGGCCATGCGTGCGATGTTTGAATTTTTATGGCCAGCGATTATAAGCAATTGGTGTCGTATTTTTTCCCAGACAATTTGAATAATTATGTTATGTATAAATAAATTTTCTTTATTGTTAAGGTTGCAACTTGCATTTTGGCCGTCTAGAACCACTCCTACAAAGGCAAAGCTTGTTTTAAAAACTGCGTGACATAATGATTGGCGTTGGTTTAAGCCGAGTAAACGGAGACCAAAACCCTTCATATCTCGTACCTGGGAGTCAGTATCACTTGTCATGTGAGCTGGTATTGGTCTGGTTGTTTTCATGTGAATGGTTTTACAGTATATTATATAGACATAAGTATGTGTCGGGATTTGACACTGAACCCTCCAGATCGGAAGGCAATAATAGTCCACTCATGATTGTCTGGCCTTGAAAATGTCGGTAGTTTTTTATTTATTTTCGCTAACATATTATTTTGACAACCAAACATTTGAACATTTAATAAACACTTAAAAGGTTGTACTGTTGAGTTTTCTTGGGTGCTTTTTTTCTCAGCAGGCCTAAACAGTAAAGNTATAATAACTAAGTAAAATAATATAATAACTAAATAAAATAATTTAATATTATATTGGCAGCCCTAAACCTTCTCAAATAACAAGTGACACCCGATTGCTAGCACCCGGGGCATCGACAACCTGTCGTTAAAACTGGGAACAAAATCATAATGTACACATTTTGTAGGTAAGCAGCATTTGTATGTGATTCAATAAATATACAAAAAAGTTAAGGCTGAGAGCCATCTGCGCTCGCCACTTGCCCGGTGAAGCTGTAAAGGCGATCTGCGGCCAACAGCAGTAGTCAGTTCGAAAAAAAATAAAAAAATATACAAAACAATAAGTTGACTTTTATTTACGCAATTAAAGATCTCTTAAAAATGTACTTTTAACTGTAGCTGGTAGTGTCTGGCGCAAAATGGGGGAAAGACCTTTGTGCAGCAGTGGACTGCGATAGGTTGAAGAGAGAGTACTTTTTTATGTATGTGGCATATGTCCTCTCAAAATCAAAGTCCAAATCCATTCATTCATTTTAGGGCTACAATAAGCACTTAAAATAATAAAAAACACTACTACATTGCTTGTAATACATAAAAAAAGCAAAAATACATTACTTGTAATACATTTAAATTACTAAAGGCCTTTAGAAACAATTCTCCTTAGATTTTTTTGTTTGGATATTGGCCATCTTTCAAAAGATTAATCATTGTATAAAACAGGCAAAGTATACACGAGTATCATTACACAATGCTTTGTGAGATAGAGAGAGATCCATGAATATATATAAATAATATACTATCAACATAAAAAATAACATAACATAAATAATAGAGCGTCGGTAGCTCAGTGGTGTGGACTGTCGCCTTCCTACCGGGAGGGCTGAGGTTCAAATCCCGACACGTACCAATGTATTTTCGAAAAAATATATGTACGTTATCCGACGCTCTTACGGTGAAGGAAAACATCGTGAGGAAACCTTCATGCACGCCTGCGAAGAGATTCGAAGGTTGTGTGTGAAGTCGTCCAATCCGCACTGGGCCCGCGTGGACGACTAAGGCCTAATCACCCTATACGGGTAGGCTCGTGCCCCTCGGTGGGGACTTTAAATGAGCTGATGATGATGAATGATGAACATAAAAAGTAAATGCATGAAGATGTAAGGTGTAATGATGTAAAATTGGAAAAAAAGTAACAATATTTAAGCAATATCAAGCTATGGAATCAACCTCGCTCGCACAATTTGTTCCCACTATATTATAATCACAAACAAATATAATCAAAGGCAGAACGTCTGATAATTACTTCTCAATAACCAAGAAAGCAATTAAATTTGAAACAAACACGACTAAAATGTATTTGGTTTGTTTATGGGTAATTAGTTCAATAAACGTCTTGGAAAATGTGTCCGTTCCCCCAGCACGCTTCCTATAATTTTGAATATGGATTTATTTATTAAAAATTATTTCATGTTGTTTCTTATATGTTACGAGTGTACAGAACGATTAGGACGCTCACCTGATGGTAAGTGATACGCCTAAACCACGACAAAGTCTTCATGTCAGTCTCCTTTTAAATACTTCTTTAATAGATAGGCAAACAATTAGATAATTCACCTGGTTGTAAGTGATATCGCCATACTTGAACTGAAGACTTGAACAAGGGTCGCCAATTTCAAAAATAAATAGAAAACGAATTCAAGGATTCCATGCCAGATTTCTGTGAGGGTTGCGGTATTACTTAAGTCCATCGTGGTGAAATATTTCTTCGATTACTAAATTTCATGGTTCAGAGAATATGTTAAATGGTCGGTTCCGGCTATCATAAAGTAGTTTTGCAAAGGAAACTAAAAGAGTTTTATCGATAAAGAAAATATAATATGACGACTGACGACCCATTTGGTGTAATGGTTGAAAAGTCGGTTATTACACCAAAGGTTCCGGGTTCGATTCCCGGGCAGCAAAAACATGTGTTTGCATGAGCATGTCTGTTTGAATTGGTCTGGGTGTTTTATATGTATGTATAATATGATATTTACGAAAAATGTATAATATGATATGTATGAAAATATGTTTTTCGGTTGTTTTGTTTCCATATTACAGGCTTATGCTTAGTTTGGGGCTAGATGGCGCTGTGTGAATGTCAGTGATTATTTATTTATTTATTTATATACAGATGAGTGTTTATACATCAGATTTCACAGACTTTACAAGTAGCCAAGGCCTCCAAGATAAGGTAAGGTTCTCTTAGATCCAAAGAGATAAAGGTACTTAATAATAACATGGTTATTTGTGGTAGGTGTGCCGGGTAAACGAACGTAAGGACTTCGTCTATCGATTTTATTTGGCGCAGACATTTGTCGCCGTTTTTCCCAGAACTTTGACATTTTGAGTTGATGTGTGTGATCATCAGCCTTTGAAGTTTCTCTCCGAATTACGAAGTGATATAACTAAACTTTATATAACACACGGGACCAACACAAGACAGATAATTTAGATAGATTATCACTTTATGTAATGTCATGAGAATTGTATCAGACACACAACATCGAAGGAACAGGAAAGGAAGTACATAGTTGCAACCTAAACAAAACAAATAAAAAGAACACAAATATTATACCCTCTCTCGACGACCCATTTGGTGTTGCGGTCGACAAGTCGGCTGCAACACCAAGGGATCCGGGTTCGATCCCCGGGCAGTACAAACATTTGTGTGCACGAACATGTCTGTTTGTAATGGTCTGGGTGTTTTCTATATATAATATGTATGTATTTACAATGTATATAAGTATAATTATCCGTTGTTTCGTACCCATATTCATTCATTCATTTATTTATTCAATATCAATGTTCATTGTGTTTGAAATTACAATACAAATAAATATCCAACAACAATTCAATGCAATACAATAAATTCAATCAGACAGTATATAAACACAAATATTATTTTAAATTGATCCATATAATTTTAATATATTTATTGTTATTAAAAAATATTATTACAATTCATCAATACTGTAGAAGCACCCCTCTAGCAATAAATTCTTAATCTTATGTTTAAAAGAAATGTCATAGACCACACTTTTCAGTTCCAGCGGAAGTTTGTTAAATAATCTAAGGGATTGATAATTTGAGCAGTGTTTGGTAATATTTAAATTTGGTAACAATGACGACTGAAAATCTTTTCTTCTAGTATTCTCCCGTATTAATCTTTCATCGTCTGTTTCATGCCTTGTGATATGCTTAGCGAAATTACACAACAAAACGTAAATATATAGGCATGGAACAGTAAGAATTTTGAGGCGTTTAAAATAATCGCGGCAAGACTCCTGCTGTGGTATTCGGGACATAACTCTAATTGCCCGTTTTTGCAAAATGAATGCACCTGGATATTGTATTTGTAACTACCTCCCCACAACAATACACTATATCTAAGTCTAGACTCCACAAGTGCGTAATAATCAATAGGTGTTTCATGCTCACTTCCTCTCTGAGACTTCTTAGTACATAGCATGCAGAGCTTATACTTTTTTCAATGCTAGTCAGTTCAGCTTTCCACTTTAACATATTGTCTATATAAATACCTAAATATTTTACTATTCTAGAAGTCACCACATTTTCACCGTTCAAAGTGCACTCAAGATCTGAATTTATGCCAGCAATAGTCTGAAATAACATTATGCTGGTCTTTCCGTTATTAATTTTGAGCTTGTTGGCTGTAAACCACTCGTGAAATCTACATAATGTTTCATTTACTTTTATCGTCACGTCAGAGATATTATCAGCAGTAACAATAGCATTTGTGTCATCGGCATAGAGAATTAATTGGTTGGATTGGGGCATATATTTAAACGCATAATCAATAAGATCATTCATGAAGATGATGAAAAGAATAGGACCAAGAATGGAGCCTTGAGGGACATCGTTTTTCATAACAACCATTTTGGATCTAGCAGATTTCCACAAACATTTTCCTATTAGTTAGATATGATCTAAAGAAATCCAACAAGTTTCCGGAGATACCATAGTGATGTAATTTTAAAACAAGCAACTCATGATCCACCACATCAAATCGGAACTCAGGTCTAGAAAGAGTCCAGCTACTTTTTTTACCGTTAAGATTATGCACTATGTCATTAACTATGGTATCTACAGCTTCCAAAGTACCTATACCTCTGCGATATCCAACTGCCTATTACTTATTACACTATTCTGTTGGAGGTGGTCCATCAGCCTATATTTCACATTTTTTTCTAATATTTTAGATTTAGTTGTCAGTAAAGAGATAGGCCTATACATTCCTGGGTCCTCCCTTGAGCCTTTTTTATGTATGGGGATGATTTTCACAATTTTGAGCTGGTCAGGAAAAATGCCTTTTTCTATGCAATGATTATAAAAAATACTAAGAGGCTCTGCCAAGATGTCTATATTTTCCTTAAAGACTATTATACAGGCTTCACGCTTAACTTGGGACTAGATGGCGCTGTGTGAATGTCAGTGGATATTTATTTATTTATTATAACAATACATAAAAACAGTTCACAATCACAAAATATAAGTGCTATCTACGTTGTGTCGCAGGGATACAAAAACGGCCACAGATCAGCATTTGCCTAACGTCTATATAGTAAAAATTAAAACAAATAACTCCAAATATTTTTCTTAGATTATCCAATCTGTGGTTTTAAAATATATATATATATTCATATTAAAATGGGACTTTGGCTGACAGACGCCTTAAAGTGTCACAAACAATAGATTTTCCAATGTGTCTGGATTTATGGCGGTCATGGGGATACTTCCAAATTCAACCACCAATTTTTTTACCCGTGAATATTTTTTTCCATTTTCTACCAGTGAGTAAAAATATTCCACGTTCAACCGACAACTTGAAAAGTAAGGAAAGTTAAGAAAATAAAAAGTAAGTTTGGTCGGCCTAGAAAGTGGTATATCTCAATATACCATTTTTATATTTAATATGTTTGTGCCCAGAATATTGGAAACTACGGAAAATCATTTTTAAAAAGTACTAAGAGACCAAACAAACAAATACAAGTGCTTTTTACAAAAACAACTACATTTTGTTTATCAAATTGATGAAAAAGTACCAGGAAACCATACAAGCACAAGAGGTCAAGATTTTGAAAACTAATGGTTGAAAGTGGAATAAAGTTCCGGTTGAATATTGAATATAAATCAGAAGAATGTGGAAAAAATATTAACCGGTAGTAAAATGGGGGTCGAATGTGGAAGTACCCGTCATTGGGTTAAATTTGAAAACCAGGTTATCTTCAGCCGCATCATAGCAAACCTTATTATAGTAATAAAGTCAAGGCAAATTATTTAATGCGATCAGTGCATGTGATGACTGAAATACGCGTCAGCAGAGCACAATCATCGCAGCATCCGGCGTCATTTAAATTGCAAACGTTCATTAGCGATATATTGCGTTAATTTAGTATACTAGAGTAACGTAGAATTATGGATTTTATGCGTTTATGTATAGAGCGTCGGTGGATCAATGGTGTGGACTATTGCCTTCCTACCTGAGGTTCATGTCCCGCCACATACCAATGTGTTTTCGAATTTTCAAAATTATATGTACGTTATCCGACGCTCTTACGGTGAAGGAAAACATCGTGAAGAAACCTTCATGCACGCCTGCGAAGAGATTCAATGGTTAAGTCGTCCAATCTGCACTGGGCCCGCGTGGACGACTAAGGCCTAATCACCCTATACGGTGGGGACGTTTAATGAGCTGATGATGTTTATGTATAGACCAATTAGCTAAGATTTTAGTACAAATAATGTGCCAATCAGGAGTTTTCACCATATTTTAATAATATTGTTAAAGAAAGAAAGATAGAAAACATTATTGGACACAAATTACTATGTATATAAAAGTAACAAACAATTAAGAATGTACGTACAAACGTTCAAAACACGTACCTTGGATTGTGGCGGACTCACGTTCGTGAATAAATTGAGCTTGTCAGCCTTTGAAATCTCAATTCTACTCATTGAATACTTTATTTTTTCGTTCATTTTTTTCATGTATCTTATGAGTTAAAATAACAATGTCTGGTATTACAACAGGAAGTGAGGTCATATTTTTTCCATGTGGGCAAAATCAGGCATTTTCAGGGATGTCGACATTTAGTTCTTTGGTTTTTCAGATTTATTCTAAACATTGTTCAAGTATCTGATCAATAGGACTCTTATACGGCCGGCTCTTAGAATAAAATGGTTTCATTCAAGTAATGATTTACTGCGGGATAATATCTTATATCAAACCTAGGTTTAATGGCATTATATTCTCTACTTCATATCGTATCAAAATAATAAAACTTATTAAAAATCGGAACTAAAATGACAAAACAGGTATACTTTTTATACAAACACATAAAAAAAACTAAAAGCATTTCCGTGTTCATGCAATCCGGATTTCAAAGAGGAATCACATGTTCCGTCGATATTTTTATCAGTGATAAACACATTTTTCAATCCGTGTTATGATTATTATGAACATATTTAATGTCACATTTGGAAACATACCATTTTGTATAGACATGATTTGCAAAAGGATAAACAGAAAAGATATCATCATCAGCTGGGACATACTTTGCGAAAGGAATAGATATCATCATCATCAGCTCATTATATGTCTCCACCGAAGGGCACGAGTCTACCTGTAAAGGGTGTATAGCCTTAGTCGTCCACGCGGGTCTAGTGCGGATAGCACGACTTCACACAACCTTTGAATTTCTTCGCAAGCGTGCGCAGGTTTCTTCACGATGTTTTTCTTCACCGTAACCTTTTTTATCTGGTCGTAGTAGAAACCCTGGGGGAGTTATTGTCATTTAATAAAACAGTCTCTTCAGCCTATCGCAGTCCACTGCTGGACATAGGCCTCCAACATTTTTCACCAGATAGCCCGGTCCTCCGCCTGTCTAATCCAGTCTCCACAAGTCGTTGGTTCATCGGGTCGGAGGGCGTCCTATGCTTCGCTTGCCAAGACGCGGTCTTCACTCCAGAACTCGTCTACTCCAACGGCCATCGGTTCTGCGACATACGTGACCAGCCCACTGCCCATTCAACTTGCTGATCCGGCGGGCTATGTCGATATCTTGAATTCTCTTACGGATTAAATAATTTCTAAGAGAGACCCCGAGGATAGTTCGCTCCATTGCGCGTTTAGTGACTTATTTGAACTTGTGAACCATTCCCGCAGTCAGTGTCCATGTCTCAGCTGCGTATGTTAACACGGCTGGGATGCATTGCTCAAAGACTTTTGTCAGTATTACAACAATATTGCTTTGACATTTCTGGTAATAAAATGCTGATGTATCATTATAGTAAAACTGTTTTATGAGACGGCGGTAACACCCCTGCTCTGATAAATATGTCCATATATGTTTGTCGACCCATTTGGTGTTGCGGTTGAGACGTCGGCTGCAACACCAAGGGTTCCGGGTTCGATCTCCGGGCAATACAAACATTTGTGTGCATGAACATATCTGTTTGTAATGTTCTGGGTGTTTTCTATATATAATATGTATGTATTTACATCAAAAAAAATTATGTAAGTGTGTTTATCCGTTGTTTAGTACCCATAATACAGGATTCACGCTTAACTTGGGGCTAGATGGCGCTGGATAGAATGTCAGTGGATATTTTTTTATTGTACTTTAATGGATTTACAATTCCGAACCGGTGGTAGAGTCATTAGATTTAATAAAAAATATATATACTGTTTTGACGATTCAAAAGTATCTGTAAAGATTTATTTGAATAAAGCATTTTTCAATTTCAATTTTACAAGATATAAAGTTGAGTCAGATGAAAATGAAATACAAATTGTACTTTTGTGTATGACGTCATTCAAAGGTCAAAAATCTAGCGTGGCCAAAGGTTACGGGCTGCTAGGGGCAGTGTCTGTGACGGACGCAGTCCTTTGTAGTCGGGTCACGGACATGTGTGTTTATTATTTATGGAAAATTCAAACGAGATAACGCTGTTTAATTACCCCTAGTCAAAGTGATGGTCCGTTTGCAATTGATAAAACGCTAGTCAAGGGTTATGGATGCGTCAACTCTTGGATTAAATAAAAACCACTGACATCCCCACAGCGTCTAACCCCAAACTAAGCATTAGCCTGTAATTTGGGTACATTATAACGGATAAATATACTCACGATCAGCTCATTATACGTCCCCACCGAGGGGCACGAGCCTATTCGTAAAGGTTAGGCCTTAGTCGTCCACGCGAGCCCAGTGCGGGTTGGCCGACTTCACGGACAACCTATGAATCTCTTCATAGGCGTGCGTAGGTTTCCTCACAATATTTTCCTTCAACATAAGAGCGTCGGATAAACATACATATAATTTCGAAAATTTGAACAAACGTGGCGGGATTTGAACCCTTGTGATCTTAAGGCACTCGGCGGATCAGCAAGTTGAAGTGGTAGTGAGCTGGTCACGTATGTCGCAGAACAGATGGCTGTTGGAGCAGACGTGTGCTGGAGTGGAGACCGCGTCTTGGCAAGCGTAGCGTAGAACGCCCGGATGGATGGACCGACGACTTGCGAAAGGTCGCGGGTGTAGGTTGTTGTTTGGCGAATTATGGGGGGAGACCTATGTCCAGCAATGGACTGCAACCGGTTAAAGGGAGAAAGGAAAATATTAAAGAACCTGAGCTAGTATCAAGTACAATTGGAAATCAACATATAATAAGCAGCACAATGTATTGCTTATTTCACTAAAGATGTGTAATATAATATGTCATGGTATACAGAAATATTTAGTGAAATGTGGGTAATGGCTTTTACGTGTAACGCTGTCTTCATGGAAGTAGGTTTTGTAGGTATGTTTCTAATAAATTAACTTTTCGTTAGTAACGTTCCGGGAACCCGTTTCTAACAAAACTCGGATATTCCATTTAAAGCTAAAATTAATAATCTCATTCTGTGTATAAAATTGCTTACAGGTTAACAATCATGTAGACATGACATGTAATTATTTACGTTTAACAAAACATAGCTTTCAAACTGTTAGGAGTTAGAATATACTTAAAATCAATGACTAATTGGACCACTGTCGCTCAATTACTCTATAGTGAGACATACGTACTGTCTGTTCGAAAAACTTAGCTTTGCATTAATATAATATTGACGACCCTTTGTTAGTTTAGTATATAGGTTGAGACGTCGGCCAATACATCAAGGGTTCCGGGACCGATTTCCGGGCAATGCGCCATCTAGCCCTCAACTAAACATTAGCCTGTAATATGGATGTGGTCTTAAAGGGTACATGTGCTATGTATATATCATCAGCTCATTAAACGTCCCCACCGAGGGGCACGAGCCTACCCGTAAAGGGTGATTAGGCCTTAGCCGTCCACGCGGGCCCAGTGCGGATTGGACGACTTCACACACAACCTTCGAATCTCTTCGCAGGCGTGCATGAAGGTTTCCTCACGATGTTTTCCTTCACCGTAAGATCGTCGGATAACGTACATATATTTTTCGAAAATTCGAAAATACATTGGTACGTGTCGGGATTTGAACCTCAGCCCTCCCGGTAGGAAGGCGACAGTCCACACCACTGAGCCACCGACGCTCTGCCGACGATGTGCTATGTACCTACTGTTTAAATGTATAAGAACTTGTAAATCACATGATTGTAATGGATGGTTGGTTGGTTCACCTTATACCGTGTCCTGCGTGCCCAAGAACCTACTCACAGCAGGATTTGATGACAGCTGCAGATAACGCTGTCACCGTACCTAGCTTTTAGGCTTCTATGGTTTGATATTTTTACCATCAATACGCTAAAAAGAAAAAAAAATAGATTAATAAAGAACGGGTTAATACACTTGTACACAATTCTTCTTGTAAATACATACGTCATATTGAATGCAGAATTAGTCACACCAATTTTATCAGACACTAGCGACCCGCCCCTGCTTCGCACGGGTGCAATGTTGATAGGTATAGTGTGTTGCGGATTTTTTTGTAGATATTAATGAGATCTACACTTAGTTAGAACATTTTATAGTTCTATCTTTTATAGTTTAGGCAGAATACGCAAAAAAGCAACTTTTCTGGTAGTTTTTTTCCTTTTTTGTCCGAAAAACCCAAAATATCTTACGGAACCCTATTTTTTTCAAAATAAAATTTAGCCTATGTTATGCGGGATTAATTTAGCTTTCGAATGGTGAAAGAATTTTTAAAATCGGTCCAGTAGTTTTTGAGCCTAGTCATTACAACCAAACAAACAAACAAACAAAGTTTTCCTCTTTATAATATTAGTGTAGATGTTCATACACACAAATGTTTGTACTGGGGATCGAATCCGGAACCCTTGGTGTAGTAGCCGACGTCTCATCCATTAGTCAGTGAATATAAAACTAGTACACAAGGTCTACCACCTAGTGCAAGAGACGATACCTGACTCTTCGGTGGTACCTACCTAGACGAATCAGTATGAAGTCTACCACCCTGAGATCGTTCATTCAAGCATGTTGCCGAACATGCTCGCGGTGCGTCAATCCCGTGAACCCCCATACATACACCGATCGTCTCCCTAACGAGTTACTAACAACAAACAAACTTGTCCACGCTGTGAGCCCCTCGTGAATAATTCCGATGTTGGCGTTTGTATTTTTCATTCAAACCATTATTGCGGCTGGTTGGGGATTTTAATAAGAACCCCTGGAGGACATATGGCGTATGCAACAGCTTGTTATTCGCTTTGTGGAAATGTTCAATTATTTAATTGGGTTGTTGACTAGGTCTCAGACGAATACTGCTCGGTGTTATGACGCGAAAAGAATTGTAGGACGACCTTTTCTCTGCTTTGAAGATTGTGTCAAGCGCAATATGACTTCGTTTGCTATAGATCCCAGCTGGAAAGAACTGGCCAAAGGCAAATCTAAGTGGAGAAACTCCCTGAAGGACGAGCAGAAATGCCACGATCAATATTGGTTCGGAAGCTGGCAAATAAAAGAACAAAAAGACACCACAATGCTCACAATCCATCTGTGATGTCGCACATTTGCGCCAAATGTGGTCGTATGTGTCGTTCCCGACTCGGATTTTATAAGTAGACAAGATAAAGGTGTCTTCCCTACACAATGTTTAAATCGTCTGCAACAGACATTAAGGCCAATATGTTAACTAGGACGCTCATTACGACATTTATTGCATTTTAATTCCCGAACTAACGTCATAATTATAAACATTCGAATCCTTGAATTAATTACAGAAAATATATCAAAAGTGCGTCAGTTGGCTCTCTAATACTGTGGCATTGAAATATACGAAGTAAAATAAGTAGTTGTGAAATAAGTAGTTGTGAGATGTTCCTATTATATAGTGATAAGATTCGGAACCAGGATATCCATTCCAGAACTAGAGTGACCGACAAAGCTCGATAGCCCACAGGAATAGCAAGTTGAAGGGCTGGGCACATAGTGCGAAGAACCGATGGCCGATGGGGCGAAAAGGTTCTCGAGTGGCGTCCACATAACGGGAAACGACGTAGACAACCGACCAGATGGACGTATGACCTGGTTAAGTGGTGGGTGGCAAATGGATGACAACTGCTAGGGATTGGTCTGCGTGGAAATCTTTAGGTAGATTTTTTTCAGAAACGGCAGGCCGTAATTATGAAATAAGAAGTTTTAACAGATAATAAAATTAGCTAAGTTGTCCTGTCATTAATATGCATAATTATTGCGCTGCTAATTTTTAATTGGGAATAGATATCAATTCATTTACTTGTACAAATTTGGATAGTACAAGAAAAATAACATAGGGAATATGTTTTTTTTAGATTTTCGTATGGAATATCAATATTTTGTTCATTCGCCTTCTGTAGAATACAAATACAAAGAATCTTACAAAAGCTAGCATCGGTTTTCCTGCCGAAAGATTATTACAAAATAAAGTATAGCTTTTCGCTTCGTAACCCTCACCCCAATTCTCACTTGCGTATATTTTTCAGTAGACGGCAAAATGTTTCCTTATTGTATCAAAGATAGGACCTTTATCATGTATGGTATAACCACGCTTACCTTGCAGTATGTGTTCCGGTTTGTTTTGAGTCTTAATACAATGGAATAACTGACTTTGGTTTGTATATTTGTATTCAGGTAGCTTAGTTTCAGTTAATTCTGACGCCAAAGCAATTGGTGTAATGCAGGTGATAATTAAAATGATTGTGATAATAATTACTATATCCAGGCACACATACAGTGCCATTTAGTCCTAATTTAAGCAAGGAGTTTGTGCTAGCTATAGTTATTAATAAATGATAACATATTATCCACTCATAAATAAATATCCACTGAGATTCACAAGCGCCCTCTAGCCCCAAGTTAAGCGTGAAGCTTTTAGCATGGGTAGGTACTAAACAACGAATAAACATACTTAAATCCTTTTTTGTTTATACTTATAACACATAGAAACATCAAGACCAAATGAAATAGTCATGTTTATGCACACAAATGTTTGTACTGCCCGGGGATCGAACCCGGAACCCTTGGAGTAGCAGCCGACGTCTCGACCATTGCACCACATAGGATATTTATATTTATTTATTTAAATGAATTACTTTATGCATTTTCATTCGCTTTCTTAAACTCATTCCTAAGTTTTCTATAACAGACAAAAATCGAGATTTCCTCTCAAAACGTAAACAGCTTTCACTGAATACGAATTCAGATATCTGAATAATATTAAAGGAGAATCGTTTACGCTGAATACTTTCAACTTGACTTGGATGTCTTTGTTCACCTGTTATGTTTTTATATTTCACACACAGATTTAAGATAAAAGTGGGCACCTTAGTCGTGTTACATGTTGTGTATACGAATATATTCAATATTATTGAACCGATTCCAAGTGTATAAAACATTTTAATTTTATTTTATTCCTCAGCATTTAGGTACAGAATCAACAAGCTGCAACAAGTTTATTAGTATTTAGTAGCGAGGAGTTTATTTGTGCTATGGGTCTAAACGTTTAGATTTTTTTCAAATATACATTAAATAAATAATTAATATCCATTGACATTCACACAGCGCCATTTAATCCCAAAATAAGAATTTAGCCTATAATATGGGTATCAAACAACGGATAAACATGTTTGCATATTTTTTTTGTAAATACATACATATTATACATAGAAACACCCAGCCTAATACAAGATTAATATAAACAGACATGTTCATACGCACACATATTTCTACATTACGGGGATCCTTACTTGTCAAGGGAAATTAACTTCCCTTAGCACCACATCCGTGCCAAATGACTAAAAGTACGTGTTATCTAAGCCATAATTTAAAGGGTTAACTTCAAGTATACTATATGTCTGAGTCTATAGAGTCATCCAGGTAGGTACCACTGCAGCGCCAGTATCGGCCCGTTAAATAGAAGTGTTCTGCACTTCTGTGTTTTGGGACGATGGCACTATAGCTATTAAATTACTGGGTGGAGAGCCTAGAAAGGTTTGAGGAATCATACAGAGATGCTAAGATAATATTTACTGTTGATTCCACCAATAAGGCAGTGCAACCGGTATTATCGCGACTGCTCGCTATCGTACAAGAACGAGCGCTGCATAATGCTCAAACTAGTAGCAAGGAACAGATGTTCAAACTGGCTTTTGATGTCACTGAAAATATGGAGAAACGTGAAAGGGCAATGTCAAACCTATTAGTCTCGGCTAAATAAAATGTAGGTGCTGATATTATGCTAAAGAATGTGGTTGGAGTCTCATCTGTTGTGTCGGGTGTCGGGCGCAGTGCGGCATTTATGGAGAATAATAACTGTCTATCAGTTGTTGATCTTTTTCAATGCCGCTCTGTCATGGTCAGGCGTATCACTTACCATCAGGTGAGCGTCTTGACCGTCCTGTACACTTGGTTTCATAAAAAACCTGCAAAAATCCCTTAAAATAAATTCAAACTACAGGACCCATTAAAAAGCACTTAAAGTTTAAGAAATAAATTGAATTACAAGAAATTTAGTACGAGTTCCCTAGTATGTTTGTCGACATGTGTTATTTCCCACGCCGGGTATTTATCAAGTCCTTATATGATCGATGGTGTTCTTGGAAAAATAATTACCTGAATGTCTGAAATGATAGACAAGCCTGCCAATATAGAGGTTGCAACTATGACTACCCTACCAAACGGTTGAGACGTCGACTACTACACTAAGGGCTTCGGGTTCGATCCACGGGTAGTACAATATTTGTGTGCATTTACATGGCTGTTTGAATTAATCTGTATGTTTTTTTGTACAATATTTATTTACAAAAAAAGTATATAATAATAATTATAATTAAAATAGTATTTATTATTTAAAAAAAAAACAAAGCAAGTCCTAAATTACATTTCAGGCTTATTCACATGAATTAGTTTTATAAATCAAATAACAAATGTAATCATTAATTACAAAAAATTGTATAATTTAATAAAATTGGAACTTTAAGGACTGATTCTTTAGCAGCGGCCACTGCACTAGGCGTACGCCTAAAACGCAGGAACCCTAAACGATTATATAATTGTATTAACAATGGCTGGCTCGGTAAACAAACAAATCTATTTAAGGGAGCAGTCAGATGAGGAATGGAGAAAGATATATCTAAGATATACGATTTGTTTATCCGTTGTTTAGTGGTGTAATGACTCAACCATTGGTTTTAGGGTTCATTGTTATTAATACTTTTCATCATCATCATCATCAGCTCATTAAACGTCCCCACCGAGGGGCACGAGCCTACCCGTATAGGGTGATTAGGCCTTAGTCGTCCACGCGGGCCCAGTGCGATTGGACAACGTCACACACAACCTTCGAATCTCTTCGCAGGCGTGCATGAAGGTTCCCTCACGATGTTTTCCTTCACCGCAAGGTTGCGAGCGTCGGATAACGTACATATATTTTTCGAAAATTCGAAAATACATTGGAACGTGTCGGGATTTGAACCTCAGCCCTCCCGGTAGGAAGGCGACAGTCCACACTACTGAGCCACCGACGCTCTTAATACTTTTAGTATATCAGTAAGTTTACCCATAGAAACGGTTTTACATTGAATTGTACATACTGCAAATAGTTGTCATCCATTAGGTCAAACACGCTTCACCTTTAGATAATAAACTAACTGATGCACAATCAAGAAGAAATATCAACCAAAAAATGACTGCCGCTTGACACTACGTTGACACATGCTATATTTTTGACATGAAATTAAAAACTTAAACGTCATTAAAAAGGTAGTCAAAAGCACAAGCATACTACAATGTAACTACAATGATATTCTATATATATAAAGGTAGATACGCCATCCGTGCCTTTAAAACGAACCGCCGACGAGAGTACAGTTTGTACTGTTTTGTTTAGGTAAATGTACGCTCATTCGAAATATGTGTATGTGTGCTGTCACTGCATTCGGAACACTTTTTTTTATTGTTTTGTGAGCATATCACGAATCCATACTTTATATTATCATTGTGTAACTATAACATGTTGAAAGCTATGGGATTATGAATGAAAATGTTGCTCAACTGATGAATATAATTGTGCCGCGGACACTTTTTGAGTGAGATCATGCATCGAGTTAGTTTATTATTTGTCAAAGCCTTCAACCTCAACCAGCCAAGCCTTCTTTTCTTCAAATTGCAACTGATTTATGTCAATCACTTTTTATTGCTAGCTGACATTTCCATTTCGTTGAAAATTGTCGGCATTACAAGCTTAAATTGCTTCCCATGAAAAGGGTAAAAGTGTTTTAAACTGTGTCACTGAATGTCACACGAATAAAGAGTTTAAGTTAACGAAGGGTTAAGGCAAATTGTATGCTTTTGTAGACATTATATTTACTGCTAAACAATGGGTATCTAACATTTCCCTTAATTTGCAACATTCAACATTTATTTCTTAATTTTTTTTCGTGGGCGTATAAATTATTTGATCTTTCAACCCTATAAAACTTTATAATAATAAATAAATAAATATCCACTGATATTCACTCAGCGCATGGGGTATGGGTACTAAACAACGTTTAACAAAGTAGCCTTTGTTTTTCTTATTACATCAGCTACCTGCCAAAAAAGAGCCTTCCAAATCCATCTAAATCCGATCTCACTTAACGGCATTCTTCTCGAAGAGGTTCAAGAGTATGTTTACCTGAGGCAAACATTGCAGTTAGGTAGGAACAACTTCGAGAAGGAGGTTCGGAGGAGAATACAGCTCGGTTGGGTAGTGTATGGTAAATTACGTCGAATGTTTTCATTACGGATCCCACAATGCATGAAGACTAAAATGTTTAATGAGTACGTCTTACCAGTTATGACGTATGGTGCAGAAGCGTGGACACACAGCGCGGCTCGTCCATCAATTTAAAGTCGCTCAAACGGGGTATGCTCGTAGTTTCTTTGTTGATCGAATCAGAAATGAGGTGATCCGACAAAGAACCATAGTTGTCGACATAGCCCAAAGAATAAGCAAGCTGAAGTGGCAGTGGGCTGAACATATCTGTATTGTCTGTATCGTAGAACCGATAGCCGTTGGGGCAAGCGTGTTCTAGAGTGGAGACCACGTCTTGGAAAGCGTAGCGTGGCGCGACCGCCAACAAGATGGAGTGATGATATCCGTAAAACGACCGGTAACAGTTGGCATCGGAAAACGGTAGACAGATATGTGGCGTGCTGTTGGAGAGGCCTATGTTCAGCCAGTGACAGGAGTAGGCTGATGATGAAAATCCATCCACCTGTTTCAGATATTACCCAGAACAAATAGACAGACGGACAAACATACAAAGATTTTTTTTATAATTGATAGTTTGGCATATGTACCGTATATAATCATATGCACGAGCGACGCTCAATATCATATGATATTGAGCATCGGTGGCTCAATGGTGTGGACTGTCGCCTTCCTACCGGGAGGGTCGAGGTTCAAATCCCGCCACGTACCAATGTGTTTTCGAATTTTCGAAAATATATGTACGTTATCCGACGCTCTTACGGTGAAGGAAAACATCGTGAGGAAACCTTCATGCACGCCTGCGAAGAAATTCAAAGGTTGTGCGTGAAGTCGTCCATCCGCACTGGGCCGCGTGGACGACTAAGGCCTAATCACCCTATACGGTAGGCTCGTGCCCTCGTGGGGACGTTTAATGAGCTGATGATGATGACGAAGAAATAAATTATTATTTCAATATTACCAACAGACACTTTTACTAATATGTAATAGATAAAATCGTTGACCCCAGCATCGATAGTCAAACGAAATGGCTTATAACATCAAATAATAACCGTAACACTTTACCCCGAATATGGCTCAGAATAAGCACTTAAGACAGATCTAAAACAATTCGCAAGTGTTAAAAGTTTTAAAAGCTTTCTTTATGACATGTGTTTATTGTAGATAAACAAGTTATTGTTATTGCTAAGTGTATTATATTATTATTATTAAGTAATTCGTCTAGCGAGCATATAATTCGAGTGAAGTTGCTATATTCATTCATTCATCATCAGCTCATTAAACGTCCCCACCGAGGGGCACGAGCCTACCCGTATAGGGTGATTAGGCCTTAGTCGTCCACGCGCCTAGTGCATTGGACGACTTCACACACCACCTTCGAATCTCTTCGCAGGGTGTTGAAGGTTTTCCTCACGATGTTTTCCTTCACCGTAAGAGCGTCGGATAACGTACATATTCGAAAACACATTGGGTACGTGTCGGGATTTGAACCTCAGCCCTTCCGGTAGAAAGGCGACAGTTCACACCATTGAGCCACCGACGCTCACATTTGCTATATTAAAATTGATTTAATATAATATTGTACTTTTGTTTTGAACTCGTATTACATTTATTTAATGTAATAAGTTAATAACTTATAATATATGATATTATCTCATCATAATTCCATAGGTTCCAAAATTGCGGAAACAATTCGAAAAATATGCCTTTTTCAGTGTTAATTACCACTATCCTATTTTGATGACTATATTTAAAAAATATATGGATATATGAATGGAGAGTGTCAGTGGATCAGTGGAGTGGTCTGTTGCCTTCCGATCGGGCGGACGCAGGTTTAAATCCCGCCACGTACCAATGTGTTTTTGAATTTTCGAAATTATATGTACATTAATCCGACGCTCATACGGTGAAGGAAAACATCGCGAGGAATCCCGCGCACGCCTTCGAAAAGATTGCAAGGTTGTGCGTGAAGTTGGCCAATCCACGCTGGGCCCGCGTGAACGACTAAGGCCTATATACCCGGCAAGTTACTAACAATACTAGTAACTTATGAAAAATTAAGGTCACTTCAAATGATACTGTATATTGCACACTAAAGGGTGAAAAAAAAAACACATAGCTCGCTCAATTGCCTGTTGAGTGACTTTTAACTTGGAACTGATTGCTTAGTGGTTTAATTTTCTACACGACCTATACTATAGGCCTTAGCCGTTCTCGCGGGGTAGTACATGTGCTGTAATTGGTTGGGAGGTCGGCTATTACACCAAGGGTTCCAGGTTCGATCCCCAGGCAGCACGCTCTAATCAATACTAGCTCAAGCCCTTCATGTTTCTTAGACAGAAAATATAACCCACACAAGTGAACATTTGAATAACATATTAATATAACATAAAAACTGTATTTTCTTCGCCATATTTATCCGCGACCCACGCCAGCACATTTGACCTTTGAAATCTTTTCCAATTCATTAAGGAACGCCAACATTGAAAGGCAAACATTAAATTTTATTTCTGTCCATCTCGACGCAATATTTTAGTTGGAAAATGTTTCTGTAAGTTTTTCATTCAATGAAAAGTCACAAGAGCTTTTTATAAATCTATCATTCAATAAAGATTTTTTATTTTAATGCATATATTTAACAAGGTGGTTATTTATATCGCATTGTTTCTATAATAAAGAAAAAGACGTGTTTTGTCAGGCAGATAGACCAACATTTTTATATGTTGTCTAGGTTATTCTGCGCTGTGTTCATCTATACGCATCACATCATCAGCTCATTAAACGTCCCCACCGAGGGGCACGAGCCTACCCGTGGTTAGGCCGTAGTCGTCCACGCGGCCCAGTGGATTGGACGACTCACGCACAACCTTTGAATCTCTTCGCAGGCGTACGCAGTTCCTCACGATGTTTTCCTTCACCGCAAGAGCGTCTGATAAACGGAAATATAATTTTGAAAATTCAAAAAAGACTTGTACATGGTGCGCTCAGACTATCGAGTGATTCAGCTAGGATTAGTAGCTGAATCCTAACCAAACTGGAAAAATCACACAAATTGACGTTTTACTAGGTATACGGTCCCCCGCGAGTCATCAGTCATCACTGAGCTAGACCACGGAGGCAGAAATAAAATTGTTTTTAAAAAAATATTTATTGACATTTCTTTTAACATATTTATTGACATTTCTTTTAACATATTTATTGACATTGCTTTAAGCAAAAGATCTCAATATATCTAGGTAGTATTCCCTCATGATTCAGACATATCCACTCCCAAAGCCGAAGTCAGTCCAATGAGAATGCATCTCCGTTGGCCGTGGTCCAGTATTTTAATTATTTAATGCTTCCAGCACAGCCTAACTGGCCCCTAACTCAGCAGCGTAGGTGCTCTGCAAACAAAACTTTTTAACAATTGTAAACTTGTTCATAATTCTGTTGCAGTTTGTAGAGTTTTTTTAATGTTAAAGCGTACAGGACAGTCAGGACGCTCACCTGATGGTAAGTGATACGCCTGACCATGACAGAGCGGCATTGAAAGAGACCAACAACTGACAGACAGTTATTATCCTCCATCAATGCCGCACTGCGCCCGTCACCGAGACAACAGATGTTAGGTCTCTTATACCGGTAATTTCACTAGCTACAGTGCCCTTATCCCGAAACACCAAAAGTGCATAACACTCCTTTCATGGAATGATAGCCACTGCTGGTACCTACCTAGACGATCCAGTATCAGTCCACCACCTAGTAGTTTTCCGTATATGCCATGTTTAGCATGGGACAATCAGACAAAGAGAAGGATTTAAAGCTTAAATGAGATACTTTCATAAAACGGTATCATTGTATAATATACACTCACCACGTGTTTGTAAGTACATAGACAAAGCAAAACTACATCGCAGAAACAATGAAACTAAAATATTGAAGGTAATGATAAATAATAAAATAATGTTCCTACTATCAACAGTCTTTCGGTTTCCTTAAACACTTAATTTTCCATTCACGCGTATCGCTCACCATTAGTTGAACTAACTGTTCGTTCAGTTCACATTATAACATAAAAAAGAGCTTATATTGTGGTGTTAAAAGCCATTATACAATATCAAAATTCTGTATAAAACTCCAACGGCCATCATTCCGGCTCTCAAGCGGGATATCTCTGCTAAAACGATCATAAACTGTCTCCAAAATATCCCTTTAGGACGGAATTACTGGTTACTAGATGTGGAAAACACAGCCGAATATGAACTTTATTTTAAAGGACATAAAAGCTAAGTGTATTTCATCATTGGCAAAGGATAGTTGGCAGGCGTGTAGATATAATCTAAAATCGATACAAGGGTAGACAGGCTACGTATTAATATATCAAGTAGATGTTTCGTTACATTCCTCAACATGCCTACTTAGATATAAAATTTATAAATGTTTATATCGGTTAATGAACGAAATTGGGCTAAAAAAGGCCTTGATAGCTTGGCTAGCACGGTTGGTTGTTAATCTTGAAAGAAAGAAAAAAGAAATAATAAATAAATATCCGAAAAGCTTTAAAAGCCTGTAGCGCAAAGAGAAAAAAATCACAGCCCAATGGGTTTAAAATTGACAAAGATTCATACAATGTCTCATTCTCAATTTTATCTCCTTGGGGGTAAAATTAAAAATAAACCTTTCTTAGCGGATTCTACGTCATAATATCTACCTGCATGGCAAATTTCTGACCCATCCGTCCAGTGGTTTGGGCTGTGCGTTGATAGATCACTGTTTGTTTAGCTTATAATTTTATTAGATTAGTGGTGTATATTTAGCCCATAATGTTATAAGATTTGTGGTGGTTCATCACCAATATCTTCCTAGGTGTAAGAAGGTTTCCCCACGATGTTTTCCTTCACCGTAAGAAGTGTCGAATATTGTCTAATAAACCGAAAAATATTTCATTGACGATGCCGAAACTGAACGTATATAAATGTATATCGCAGTACAATCACTCACACGTATGTTTAATCACCAATCTCCCATTACAGGCAGTACAAGACTGTACAATGAAACACAC